>JAMAHF010000149.1:0-29269 GCA_023627405.1 Penicillium sp. S1316
CAGTGTTGTCGTTATCTTACTGAAGGCCGGGGCCAATATTAACGCGAAGGACTTAGATGGCAATACCCCTCTACACTGCGCGGCTCAGGGCTTGAAGCCAGAGACAATCGAATATTTACTGAAGAAAGGCGCTGAAGTAGATGACAGAAACAAACTTGACGAGACACCCCTTCACGCTGCAGCATGGCACGGCCGGCTAGGCGCGGCAGAAGTCTTATTGAAACATGGGGCGAGCATTGATGTCAATAATCAAAAAGGCCAAACACCCCTGCATTTGGTAGTGCAAGGACCGCATCCCAATACGGCTACAGCCTTATTGGAAGCGGGCGCCGATATCAATCACCAAGATCGCAAAGGCAACACACCCCTTCACCTGGCGGTATCGTACAGCCAACTAGGCACGGCGGAAGTCTTATTGGAACATGGGGCGAGCATTGACGTCAATAACAAAAAAGGCCAAAAACCCCCGGACATCCCGATGAAGAGCACAAATACCGCACGTTTGCTACTAAACCACGGATTAAAAGGGGCCAAGGGAATCAGGCGTCGACGATGAGCAGCCAATGGCCAGGCTAGCAAATGATAGTTATACAGTAAACGAACCACAATGAAAGTTTGCTGCTAGTACCCGGGCCATGGTCCTCCCTAAATCCCGCCCTAGGCCTAGTCCTAGGCCACGCGTGTGAGGGCGTGCGGTAGACTCACTGGATTAAGTTTACCAAGTAGCTCCCCCACCTAGATAGGGCTCCCTACCGGCGCAGCCACCCCGCTCCCCGGCTCGGCCCAGCTCCTGCTAAGCCTATATGCACGGGAAAGCGTCAGCCCACCCTTGGGTACTGTACTGACCCCGGGTGCTCTGGGAGTCTGCGTCGAAGTCTGCGTCTTTGACCCCGCTGACTCCCAACCTAGCGCTGTAGAGGTCTCCTGAGAGGCTAATGGCATGCAGGCTCGTTGTATATGACCTACGATGCTCAAGTCCCCACTGAATTCCCCTTTAAACACGGTTGCAAACGTCACCTAACTAGACGGGCGACGCCCCTTGCCGGCTCGTTGGATTATCAGGTGTTATTGCAGGGAGAGTGTAGATATCTCCCTTAGGTTTTCGCGCTCACCCGTCTCCACCCAATTCTCGTAGATTCACGCTAATATATTCCGCGCTCACGAGCAACAGTGGAAAGCTTCTCTTTTCTCATTTAAGACTCTTGTATACTCCAACAACAGTCGCCAGAATACCAGTCTCATATCAATCTTGCGTAGCACGCCATTAGACCAGTCTCTGCTTTGCTTGGCAATCTTCCGGCCCAGTTCCTGGCCCTCCGGCTCCAGCGACATATATCGCACAATTTCGGGAAATTCCTTCAGATCCATGCTGACGGGGATGTAATGCACCCATGGTATCAACCAGTCATCATGCCATTCTTTGTACATGGTCTGTTTCAATACGACCGAGTTTGAACGTAGCAAGCGATAGAAGCGGCCACTGAAACCATTCCCGTCTAGATCGAGGTTATATTTGGCTGCATACGTTGCTTTAATGTCGTCTCTGGTTTCGCCGTTGAGGCCGAATACATCTTTCTGGTCCGCGCAAGCGTCGTCCTCACACTGAATCACCGCCGACATTCTTATTTTCATCAATGATAAGATGGAGGCGATAGTAGAATTGTACGCCTCCCAGCTGACGGCACTCTCAGCGGGGCCTGCGGAACGAGCTTTCCTCAGAAGTGTAACGGGATAATCCTCGTCCAGGGTCAACAGAACGAGGCGCTGACGATGGAGTGTCTGCCAATTCTCGATAGTGGAATGCCCGCCTGTATTGGTGCCAGTCCAGTAAACAATGTCCTCTTTCTGGTCCCAGTCCATATCATCGCTCTCGCGGTACTCCATCATATCCAGCTTTGCTGCGTACCATGGACTGGGATAGATTAAATCTTGAAAAGAAGAAAGCTTGGCCTGCGAGAACACAGGGACCAATGAATGTGTTAATGCTAATGACTCCGGCGCTTGAAGCACAGCGTGGAGGTTCCGAACTTCGGGATTGACGCAGATATCCTTGCTCGTGGTCATGTTAGAGAGAAAGTCTATATTCATTCCTCTGAAGGAACGAACCGTCCTCGTAAAGGCCCTAGTCGGGGAGTCAATCGGACAGGATAACGTGACCGCTTCCCAGACGTTCTGCTTTCCGACCTCGATAAACTGAACCTGTCGGGACAGCTCAAGGTCCTTGTCGCCAAAGCCTTCGACAGCAGCGTCGCCTTTCGAGAGAGCTTGGGCGAGCATATCGTATCCAATCACCACCTTAGGCTCGTCTCTAGTGTTAACCGCGAAAACGAGATCCGGCAGCGTTTGAAGCATATCCTGATCAAGCCATCCAGAGATCTGATTTGCCATCCACGGTGCGAGATCATGCATCGAATGTGACAGCTGGTGATCGGAGATTGCGAAGCGGATCATGGACATATGGCCCGCATTCAAGGCACTCTCCACGCGACCGAGAATATCACTTGCTTCTATCCCCCAAAGAGGCTCTATGGCGTCCATCATCACATCAAACTCGTCAATCAGCAGGAATTGGTTCTCTTGGGCGACGGAAAACCAACGATCAAAATGCGGCGGCGGCGGTCGGCCGTACCTGTGTTTGTATTCCGCACAGGCTTCTCCTAAGGTTTTAGACTGCCGGGAAATCATTTGGCGAAGCCTCGTCTCGCTGTCAGTGGCCAGTTTGGCTATTGGGTGCACCGGCCCATATACGTCGACTTCCGGGGAATTACGCTGATCGAACCCGAGTCGGAAGTCGGGCGCATAGCGAAAGATGAATAGCAGTGGAATAACTCCCAACGAGAGGAGGGATCTTTTCCCTGACACTGGCTCTGGAAGAGAGATGACGCATTGTGTCAAAGAAAGAACCGAAACTGTGCTGAAATGGAAAGCCCTCAAGAATTTTCCGGATATCAGACTTTGGATTGCTGTCAGAGAGTAAGTCTCAATCGTCGTGGCCGACGTTGCGCCGTTCAACATGATCTTATGTACGAAGAGTTAATAGAATCTTCATAAATCCCGGGATGACCACCAGTCAGGATAGCATAGACTTACCAATATAAGAACAGCGCCTTGACTAGCAGCATTGCCCAGCACCTGAGCGATTATGGGCCCTTTGAACAGAGTGCTGTGTGATGGTAAACCCAGCATAAAACTTGCTGTGATACAAAAACAGCGAGATGAGATAGCAAGAGCAGTGTCCGCCCAATAGGCCGTCTTATCTAACTTCTTGTCCAGGTGTGAAATTTGATTTGCTGTGGGCACCCCCGGCAACAAAACGAAACTGGCAACCCTGAAAATGGCGAATCCTGTGCATGCCAAAACCGAGCGTTGTCCCGGCAAAATCCGAAGGAGAAGAAAAACACCCAAGGCCCCCGGAAAAAAAAGAGCTGCGATTCGAACCGATTGCTCTCGACGCGTTCTAACACGCAATACGGACGATAGTTTTGTCACAATAGCAGTACCGTACATCGGACCAGGAAGAGTGGTAGCCATGTGCGGAGCTCGATATGAGCATAGGAAAGTAACCACCGTCACCAGCGGCTAGAAAATTTCAGTAAGCTTCCGATGCTGAAGGACAAACCAACAACCTACCAAGCAGGCTTCCACATTGTAGTACATGGATATGGTCCGTGCAATTGATGTGCAGCACGCGACGGCCCATAGCGTCGAATTGCGGACGGGTGGAGAGGGTTCAGAGGCTGAACCGCTACTCTCCACACCCCGGCGAATAATGAAAGACTTCTGCCAAAACATTAGCGACAGTATAGCCCAAGACGCGCATTCAATGCGAATATCTGCGTGCGTTGTTCGGCTTTTAGCGTAGTGCACTGCAAGTCCGGCGAAGACCCCCACCACTATAAGTAGTATGATGTTTGATTTCATGCTTCGGCTTACCGGCAAAGTCGGTAGACATACATACACTGAGCGAGTGGAATAAAGTTGGAATCTACTGCAGACTGGCAATATATCTACTGGTAACCACAGCAGTACCCGAAACAGATCACCAAATCATCCACAACTACTTAGGCGAGTGAGGTCTTCATCCTGACATGAGACTACAGCTCCTTCACGACAATGGAAGGCAAGTATGTAAAGGGGCGAATACAAAGGCCCTTTGCGAGTTTCCGTTCGGATGCCGCGTCTCAATATCCAATGATCAGTCATACTCCTATTACGGAGAAATCAGCGCTCGAGCCGGCAGGTACAGTAGTGATCGGCAAACTGCCACCGCCACGAGGGGTTCCAGCCTGAGATTGAAACAGCGCGTGAGATCTTATTTTCTGCCATAAGGGATTCGCACAGTGCCCTAGACAGCCGCAACGCTCGGAATTCGCTGTTTATAATTCTCTATCTCTGGAGTCGTCGCTGTGGATACGTATCTACCGACGTTGATCCAGCCGTTGTGGTCCTTCCCTTAGGTATCCCTTTATCGCCGGATTCTGTGTTCCTCATATCCGAATTCCTTAATTCTTTTAGCCTAGTAAGACTTTTTTCTCTCCTCTCTCCTCGGACTTGCTGTCTTCGCCTCACCCTTGCCTAGCGTTACAAGATTCCATGCGGACGTCGAATCAAGCACAGCTCTTTTCTCACCCTCCGCACACTCCTTTGGAGCTGGCTCGGGCCGACGCTATGTTTCAAGCTTGTACGAGTTGGTTTGTGTTTCGGTGGACTTGGTGCAGCACGTCCCAGCCTTCCTATTTGTATGCGCGGATCTGCCAGGCTCTCCCGGGGAGTGGCAATGATCCAAATGTCAAGGGTATGCCCGGAAACAGTGTCAAGTGGATCAATGTATGCTCTTCTGTCTCCGGTCCTGTTGCACAAAGAGCCAGCCTATTAACAAACACAGGGCCTTCGTGGGATCGCATCCTTCCTTGTCGTCCTCACCCACCTCTCTCGCGCCTGGGACCGAGCTCTCTTCGCTCCCCGGGATACGAAAGATGCCTCCCCGAGACTTCTGCAGTTACCCTTCTTTCGCGTCCCGTGGCAGGGCCGTATCGGTGTTACGATCTTCGCCTTCGTGACCGGCTACGTCTGCGCCCTAAAGCCGATGAGGCTTTCCCGGAATGGAAATCGCCTGGGAGCTTTCACCGCCGTCGGCAAGAGTGCCTTCCGTCGCCCTCCGCGTCTCATCATGCCTGCGACGATCGCCCTGATTATATCGTGGATATTGGCCCAGTGCCGTGCGTTTGTGACTGCCAATCGCTCGGACTGCTCGTGGTGCCGATTTGCTGCTCCGGATCTCGAGGATTCCTTTGGGAAGGAGGTGCTTCGGCTGTTCAAGAACTTCCTGACTACCTGGACTACCGGATACATGGCGTACGATGACCACCAGTGGACTTTGCTGCCGCTGCTGATGACCTCTATGCTGGTCTACCTCTTGACTTGTGCGACTATGTTCATGGAGTTCCGCTGGCGGATGTTTGTCTACCTGATTATGTTTCTCTACTTCCACCAGGACGCGGCGAAGAACACCGGTATGTGGACAACGTTCGGGCGAGAGGGCATTTCAGACGGGCTAACCCTACAGAAACCTTCCAGATGCAAGGGGTCTACGGAATGTTCCTCAGCGATCTCTCCTACGAAGTCTCCTTCCAAGAGTTCCTCCAAAGGTGGAAGTGGCCCCGCCGAGTGGTCGCCGCCTTCCTCGCAGTCTGCGGTCTATTCATCGCCGGATACCCTGGCGACCACCCTGAATGGGCTGGTTGGTCTACCTACATGCTCAGGCTGGCCCATTACATTTTCCCTCCGAATATCAACATTGGGAAGCGCTACACTGCCCTTGGTGTTGATCTCCTAATACTGGCCATCTATATCTCGCCCAGCGTTAAGGAGTTCCTGGCCAACCGTCTCCTGCTCTGGCTCGGTGCCCAGTCTTTCGGCGTTTATCTTGTGCACGGTACCCTTCTCCGCACAGTTCTGTGCTGGATGCTTTACGGTATCACCGGTCAACCTTTTGACCCGGAGAAAAAGCAAGAAGGCAAGGATGAGCCCGTCTGGATCCCCATCCGCCCACCATGGGTTGTGGCGATCAGCATTCCCCTCTGGATCTGTCTGGTCTACTTCTGCGCCACGATGTGGACCAAGTACGTTGACCACTTCTGTGACCAGGTGACACAGAAGCTGGAGGATCGTATGTTCATCGAGGAAGAGAAGCCTTCGACACAAGCGGAATCGCTTCCCTTGACCTCAGTGGCTATATTGGCGGCTTAATCGAATCGCTGAACGCTTGATTATACTATACAAGCGACTTGCGCACGGGCTTCGAAGGCTGCAGGGCGCGTTTGCTATACAGAAGAGAAGACAGACTCACAACATACACCCAAAAAGACATCACGATATATTTACATTTATGTACAATTTCATTTCACTGCGCCTTTTTTTTTCAAAAAAAAAAAAAAAAACCTAACATTATTAACCTTTCAATCATAGAATACGCCTTGAATCTTCACACGAAGACCTTTCTTTTCCTGCTTTGGTGCTTGCTAGCCTGCAAGCGATTGAATATCTGAACCGAGTAATACGGCGGCCCCATGAGATGCTTATGTGATTGGCATAGAGCGGGATGTTATTTCACGTTTGTTGGAGTGATTTCTGAGCATCATCCTCTTGCATTTAATAGAGCTTTTTTATCGCTTTCCTGTCATCCTTATTGCCCATCTTCTACCTTGACGCGCAATCAATGAACATAGATATTATTATACCTATAGACTGCAGCTCATTTTCACACATTCTGCTCTTCGAACGTCTCAATAAGTTTATTACCCCCTGCTTCTATCTCGGTTCGACGGATACGAGAGGCCAGAAAGGAAGACACCAATGACCCTATTGTATAGAGCTAGGTAAGGCAAGGCCCTCGCGTCCTACTTGGGAGGCGTAGTTGCGTACTACTACAGTACTGTATCTCCCTCCCAATACCGTATAGATGCTATATAATACACACTGATATCGCTTACAAGACCTAGCTCTGGAATAGTGAAGCGTAATTTCTGGTCGTGGAATCTAAAGCAGGGCGCAGTATCCATGGATGTACTATGAAGTACAGTATCCATGGACGTACTATGAAGTACAGTATGGCAATGTATCGTCGACACGGAACTAATGTTTCTCAACTGCTACTGGCCGGAGTTTGACAATTGGCGCCTGCTTCTTGTCATTCTGCAGTGGCGGGCCAGTATAACACGTCCCCAAATCGCCTGGTTACTGGCAGGCATATTGCGTCCCTTACTTGCGCTATGAGTGTGAAATTTATGCGTGTATTCCGGCTCACATTCAACTGTTCCTGGAAAAACATTTCATACTCAACAAAAGAGCGTGTCAACGGCCCCGTGACATTTATACGACTAAATAGTGATCCTACTTCCCATGGCGTGCTTCCGCGGCGGCAAACTGGCAGAGGGCAGCAACGAAGTTCTCATGTGTGATATGACTAAAATGACTTTTATTCATCCATCAGTGCGGTTCCTGGTTGGAAGAGTATTGTTACCCACCAGATCTCAGAGTACTTGAGTTCCCAGGGTGGGTAACCACCAAGGCGAAAACTAGGCCTGAATACAGTACAACCACAAGATCCGTTTGGCACACCCTGGATATAAAATCACCCAGCAATTGCCCGGTCCGTGGCGTCTGTCGTTTTCGGATTGTTAGAAATATCGTCCACAATGGCGCGAATACTCTTTTCCCTCGTCTCCAGCCCCAGGCAACGAATCTTGAGTGCTTTAGTGACGATGACTCCCCCAGTAGGACCCAAAAGCGCATTGGCAGTGCGGGATATCGCAGCTTGTAGTTGTTTCGCCGAGTAACCTGGTTGAGAAATGGACAGTAGTCGGATCTCGTGATCGGTGCACCATTTTGCAATCTTGAACCCAGCCTCAACAGCCGTTTCGCCGGAAAGATCCGCGGTGAGTACCACCGCGAGATGCCTCAGTGACTTCATGCCCTTCGAGAGACGCTGATGCCTAGGCTTTACTGGCCGGAAAAGATAAGAAAATAGGAAAGTTAAACACGGAGGTCAGCGGCTCACCACTCATAGTTACGCAGCGGATCTTATGTAATCACGATACTTTAACTAGTTATTTATAACTAGTTAGCTATTCCGTTCTCTCAACTGTGAAACTTAATTTTCTTCCGATCGACGGCATCAAGCTCTACCCCCGCAGTACACTCTAGGTTTTCCCGCAAGGCATGGCGGGAAAGAAAAAGAAGGGAAACAGCGGGAAACGTGCACCCGCCCGTGAAGTTCCGTATGTTTCGTATTTTCCCAATGATGAAGAGATTGATGCGGCTGAGTCCGTCAGCAAAGATCCCCTTCCGTCTGATGTGGGTAAGGACCGGGCATTATCCCTTGCTGGTATCGAGGTTCTTCAGACTATTCGTGAAGCGCCCGGAGAAACCGTTGAACCTGCCTCTATGCCGAGGTCGGATACTCTGCCTCTTAGTCGAAAGCGACAGGAAGAGCTTGAACCTGTCCCGCACCACGCTGACTGGACCATCGAGCCTCTTGTGGCCGAAGGCTCCAACGATGCTGACGCGTCGTGTGTCTGTGAATACGATCAACCTGGGAGCAGGTAAGTCAAATGGTTACGTACAGTATGAGAAGCAATCAACAACGGCGCTAATTTGTACTCTTTAAGTCCATATGCCGGGCTACCAATCAGCATCTGCATAGGGCGGAAAGAGACGTACCATGTCCCGGAAGGCATCGCACAGCATCGGGATAAAAGCAACCCTCATGCAGCAAGGTTCCCCGAGATTGACGACGAAATTGCTCACACCTTCATACGTTACCTCTACACGGGTAAATATCAAACCTTGAAGGCAAGCGCAGCGCCTAGCGTACCAAGACGCAGGGTCGAGTACGAGAGAAGTGTACCTGCGTACCGAGCCGCTTCAGAATGTGGTCTGAAGGGATTAGCCGAACAAGGGAGGAACCACATTACCTTTGACAAGGATGTCCCCCTGTTTTATGTCATATCTCTGGCACGGAAACACATATCGCGGATAACTGACGACGCATGGTTTTCCCAATATATTACCGCCAAGATTCTGGAAAGCTTCGAGAACGACGAGCATTTGTTCGAGCAAGAAGAGTTCTTCAAGGGGTTTGGCGAGGCTCCTGAGTTTGACAAATTCCTGGCGAAGGTGATGGCAAAACTTTACGCTCGGAAGGTCTCTTCTATACGGGACGTGTCGAGTACGAGAAAAGTGCCCAATGAATGGACACCGCTGATTCCAGTGAGACGCAAACGTGAGGACACCTTCCGGAAGCGCTTTCCGGGCCTGGTCAAGAAAGGCCACGAACTAGGCGTTCTGTGCGATTAGGACATCTTATGTTTGTGCGGGACCGGTCAACGGGGCGAGTCCGGTGTTTCTTTCTCCAATCCAGGTTACAATAAAGAAAGGGTTAAAATCTAGGTAATCTTTGTCATAAGTCAAGGTCTGTCAGCTTTGAAGAATCTTTTTCTTGTTGCCGTAGGGGTGCTCTTAGAAAACGGTATAGTCCCTAAAAGCGGCCCTGGGCGGTTGGCTCCCACTACTGTACCACTATTCAAGTTTCTCTCAACATCCCCAAAGAAGCTCTAAAAAAGACGGATGTATGACGTCTTGGTGGAAGGTACGAAGGTAGGTTTAGAAATACTTATGTGATTGTGGCCTAGACATTTGAATTAAATCACCCGGTTCCTGCCTTCGCTACCCTGCTTGAGGGAAAAATCATCCAAAGTGAAACCATACGTGAAGCAACACCATACATCTTGCAACGTCTCCCGGCTGATTCCCTTGATCCTCATTCATCCAAAAATGGGTTCAATTCGCGAACCGAAGACGAGAGTGGCCATCATTGGAAGTGGTGTGTCGGGCTTGGCTGCCTTCTGGGCACTTCACCAACGCCCGGAAACAATGATCGAGGCTCACCTCTACGAGAAGCAGGATCACCTAGGTGGCCATGTCGTGAGCACACCCTGGGAGGACACGGCCGCCGTTGTCGACGTCGCGTTCTCGCTGTTCAACGACCAAACTTACCGTAAAACCTCCCACGGAATGATACTACACGCATTGCACTAATAGGATTAGCAAATTTCACCAAGTTTCTCGAAAAGCTGTCCATCAAGACAAATGCAACTCGAGTTACCTTTGGACTGCGCCGAGAGAAGGACCAGTTCGAGTGGTCGTCTGCATCCCCAAGAACGCTCTTTCCTCGCTGGCAATCGATCTTCAACCTCGAGCGGTGGAATATGCTTTTAGGAATATTCAAGTTCAACGCCACTGCGATTGAAGTGCTGGCTCCCGGATACAGATATAAGGATGAAACCATTGCGCAGTACGTATCCCGAAACCAGTACCCGCTCGCCTTCCAGAGACTGTACTTATATCCATTGTTATCCTGCATTTGGATCCATGACCCGAACGAAGATGTTGGCGCAATGCCGATTGTGTTCGTCGTGCAATATCTCTGGAACCATCGCCTTCTTCACACCTTCACACGTCCGGTCATATGGCGAACGATCGCGGGCGGTGCGCGACAATACGTCGCAAGAATCCTCGAGAAAATAGATCCCGCTTACGTCCACGAAAAGTCTACGGTGCACAACATTATCCGGGCGCACGACCATATAACCCTTCGTCTGACCGACGGACAGGGCCGAGTGCTAGAGGAAGACTTCACACATGTGATCTTTGCGACACACCCGGTGGAGATATTACAAATGTTGGGGGAAGAGGCAACTGAACAAGAATGTGAAGTCCTGGAAATGTTCCACATGACGGCTGAAAGTGAAGTGGTACTGCATTCCGATCGGACGGTGGGTTTGAAACCGGTAACGATATGTCTGCGATACATACTGAGTGCCCAACAGTTTATCGCGCAGGAAAGGAGCATGCGGTCTGCATGGACTTTCCACGACCTTGGCGACCCCGCTTCTTCGTCATCGCCGTTGCGGGTCTCCCTAACTGCCGACTTAAAGCACATTCTCAAACTGGAGAAGGTCATTGGTCTTGCGGATAAAGAAGTCCTTGCAACGATGAATCCTAGCCCTCTGAAAATGCCCCATAACCAGGTCAAGTCCTTTAAATTCAAACACCCGGCGTACGACGCACTGACGACAGAAGCGCAAGCGGGGATAGACAGAATACAAGGTAAGGACGGACTCTGGTATGCTGGGGCGTGGATGGGACATGGTTTTCATGAAGACGGATTTACAAAAGGAATCCAAGCAGCAGAGCTGGTCTGCGCTCGGCTTGACTACAAATTCTCTTGCTTTCCTCTCGAAGACTGGACCAAACAAGTGGGACAACAGCCTCGAGATCGATTGCTACTAAGCGTCTGGGGTAGCCTATTGGGGCTCATAATGAGAATTTTGGGTTTTTTTGTGCGGTAGGACATGGATACCAGGCTCTCTGTTTCACTGAGTCTTTCTATTACAGCCGACGTTGAATATTCCGCCGTTATTGGGCTTCGTCCAGTCAGTAAGAGAAAAGAAACTAGAAAAGTGAAAAAGAGCGCAAGAGACAAGTATAACGACGATACGTCCGACACGTCCGGCGATCGCGACAAGAACACCGTAGAGATACGCCATTTCAAAGCTTCAATCCCTGGTGATGTTCAAATGGGTCAGACGGGTTTCTGGAAGATAAAAGCCTCATGCATGTTCCCCGGCCATTCATTATATTTCAGGGATAACTGAGAGCAAGTTTAGGGCTATTTATGCGATTGTCAGGTCGATATTAGAGAAGTTGGGATAGGGATCTGTTTGAAGCTGCAGGATGCATGTTGGGTATGTTAATGACTTTCATCCGCCTATTATCGAGCGTCTATAATGGGTAATGTGCTTTCGCTTTACTCCAGCGTCATTACAGAAATCGCTTTGATAAAAATCTGGTGACCTTTTTGCTGGTGGCCAGTAATT
Source organism: Penicillium sp. S1316 (assembly GCA_023627405.1). Taxonomy (NCBI): domain Eukaryota; kingdom Fungi; phylum Ascomycota; class Eurotiomycetes; order Eurotiales; family Aspergillaceae; genus Penicillium; species Penicillium sp. S1316. The sequence continues at coordinate 11,940 of JAMAHF010000149.1, forward strand.
ATCGAATGTGGCTGGGGAACCGCAAAGACAACCAAAGCTAAAACCTGGTTTGCGTTGCGACTTTCTGGCGAAGCCGCCGTTATGACAACTGGTTAATCTATACTTCAGACACATCCAAGGCAGGAGGTCATCTCGCCCAACGCGAATTCAGAATGTTTGAAGCACTCTGGTGGCCGAAGCAGCAGTGTTACCAACGCCTTTCTAGCCCACCCCAGGACCGCAGGACAGTCATTGAATGAACGTGCGCCATTGCAATTACGGAATACCGCCAAGGGTGCAGCTTCTTATACCGTATAGAATGGCGTGATCGACCGAATACCGATTAGTGTTTCCTATGCTCCCGGTCCTCCGCATCGGTCAGTAGCCGTTATTCATCAGGGAGTCTAGGAACCCTAGCAGCTGAGGCACATCTTCCTGTCTTCTTAGCTGGGCAAAATCATGGGCTGAAAAACCAGCTTTGCTTTTGCGACCAAGACTGGCGCCGCCATGAACCAAAGCCCGAATCACGTCCTGGTGGTTGTAGAACGCTGCGCAGTGAAGAGGCGTGATCTCATGGTTGGTGATTGCATCCGGTAATGCGCCACAGCTGATGAGGAGCTCGACAACCTTGGTATGACCCTCGCGAGCGGCAAGATGAAGCGGCGTGAGGTGAGATTCCTCGAGACGTGGGTTGACGCAGGCGCCGTGGCTCCGCAATAGCGCCACAACGTCCGCATGACCTTCAAGCGCCGCGGAGAACAGGGGTGTCCAACCATCGTCATCGTCATCTTTCGCCCTCGCCTCCACGATTGCACCGCTCTTGATTAGCAGATCCGCTGCTCGAGCGTGGCCGTAGGCAGCAGCCGCATGCAAAGCAGTCCGGCCACAATGGTCCCGCCAGTTGACAACGGCTCCCCATTCAATCAGTAGCCCGACCACACTTTCATCCCCTACCTCCGCAGCCATATGAAGGAATGTGCTACCTTCTGCATCCTGGTGATCAATTCGAGCACCCGCTCTCAAGAGCGTTTCGGTTGCATGGAACAGGTCTTTGCTCAAAAGCGACTTCAGTAAACATTCAGTTGAGAGTCGATTGTCGGGTTTCATGGCCATGAACCGTTGACCTTGTCCTGAGAGACGTAGATATGTATATATATATATATATATGTACGTATATATACCTTAGCTATTTTCAGCGCTACGGCCATCAGATGATGGCTCGGTCGATCTATTTCACCCAGAAGTGATAGGTTCGCGGTATAGTTCCTTGCTGCTGCTCTGAAACCTCTATGTGTACTGAAAGCGAGTAGGACTCTCCAAATATATTTTAGAACACCCTCTGTTTACTGTACTGAAGTTGCAGAATCAACAACTTGTCTCAAGAATTTACATAGTAGGAACACATGATCATATTTGTTCGCAATGCATCAGACGATAGGAATGGATGTCACCTTGCGTTACGCATATGCCCTTCCGAACGTCTCTTTTCCTTCGGACTAGATATCGTTTTGTTTCATTAGAAAGCACGAGCAGCCACGATGAATGCTGGTGAAATAAATGAAGGTGGTCCGGGCCTAGTTGTGGTTACTGCCGATATCGACTACGAAAAACCTTGCTATATTGGACGGTAACGGAAGATTTTATTTCTGTGCGTGTTTAATAAGAATAATCCCACCAATACTGGATCCAATCTCCTCCTGAACCTACAGAATTCTCAAGAGCATAGGTTTGGTCTTCAGAGAAATATCCTGAGAGAATTGAAGGCGACAGGGGTTCTCTAAGCGACGATGGGGAGCAGATCTGCTCGTCTCCAAGCTTCATCGGTCCATCCTTCCGGTCGGAAAAGCAGTTATCAATCCGGGACTCATCGGCAGCGATAGAAGGTTTGACGTCCGCGATGGGCGGTGTTGTCAACGTCTGTGGTCGGACATAACACGTCGGATCATCTGGAAGTAAAAGTTGGCAGGAGGTTTTCTTGCGAGCAGCGAGCCCTTTTGCTTTGGCAGGCGCCAACTTATAGGCTGGATGTGCCTCCCTGTGATGGCGTTTCTCAATTTCGGCCAGTTCTTTATAAAACGTCTTGATTTCCGGCAGCTCGACCTCCCAGAATATCGCCGCCAATTTGGACACTGATTGCTGGGTCTTATGTAATAGAAAGGACTTGATCCGTTCGGCGTAATCTGACCGGTAGAGCATGAACGAATTTGGAGGCCTCGTAACCCGGTGCCCGCGATTCGCAACTTCATCCATGCGTGTTTCACGAGACCGGTATACCCACGTCGCCATACCTTTAGGGCGGACGTGGCTGGCCAGTTGGCTCAGTGGTGTATTGAGGAATATGACTCCTTCGCTATTCAGCTGGCGATAAACTCCTTTCCGAATGCGGACCACCTCGGACGGCGTGTCTGGCGACGCCTTGGACGACGATTTCCTCCGCGCCGCACGAGTGACCTTTTTTGACTTTTTAGGTCTGCCCGCCGGTATCGTGGGCGAGGACGATATCATGCTGGCGTGAAGGTCGAGAAAAATCGGGCCTTTGCTTTCAGGGCTTGCGGGTTTCCAACTGTAGAGAATAAAAAAGTTGTAAGGAAGAACCACCAAGCATATGGTCGATTTATATCTTTACATTGGCCATACAGATTTGGTGAGGGCCAACGTAAGATATGCCGCATTCATGGCCGTGTACTTCTGAGCCTTCAAGAACCATAACGCGATCAAGCGCAGATACACCCGCCGAACGAATCACCTTACGATTTTTCCATGGGATACCATGAGCGATTCAACACATCTAGGACCTACAGTATCAATGTCATTCTTTCGAGGCAATTCGAGCGGCCTGTTTCACAATCGCAGCATCAAGGCAAATTATATAGAACTAAAGGGACGGAAAGAATTCTTTTCTTTCATACAATCAAACTTATATGGGAGCAAATTAGTAAAATCAATTCAGAAATTTCGTATAATACTGTAAATCCCGAGAGTAAGAAGAACGAGACTGTACATATCTACGCTCGATTATCTTTCACCACACAGCCGAGCCGTTGAAGAACATAAAAGATTCAGATAGAGATCTGTTCCCTCTCCATCTTCGGCGAGCTGCCGTTTGGAAAGCGCTAGGAGAAACACCTGATGTATCTCCATCGGCAGAGATGTATCTATGGAAATAGTATATGTTCCATTATAGAGAAGCGAGACTCTGGACTTTGTCGGACGTGGCAACTGAGGTGCCTCGAAGAAACGCATAGCACATAGTGATTTGTATGTACTGTAAGCGCTACATACAGTGCAGCGAGTTCCATACCCTTCATCTAGGCGCGATATTGCAATTAGGGCGGTCATTGCATAAACGAGCTAGGATTTTGGCGAAGATGTAGAATAAATACTCGCGGAAGGAACCCTGAACGAGGCAGAGGTACCGAGTCTGGTACTTTGATCGATCAGGCCATATTCTTCACGTTGTTTTCACCCGGACTATGTAGCGCACATCCAGTGATCAAACTAATGGTTGTTTGGACTTTTACGTTCAGAAGCTCTAGGCCAAGCTCTAGAGGGCAGAGCTTTCCGATCTCGCACCTGTGTTTGAGGCTAGACTTTAGAGACGCGATCCGAGCAGCGTACTCTGCTACAGAGCAGGTTCGAGAAGCTTTAGAGGACGGCCATAGACCGACGGACCTCAGTGCGGTGAAGTACTCGCCGATGCGATAGGCCGGAGTACAGATCTTGGAATACAGCTCTTGGTTTCTGCAGGCGCGACACTTTTTCGCAGTATCCGGGTGTGTTCTTCCGCAGATCAAACACATCAGCCCGTCCAAGAGGTATACGTTTTCAAGACCCTGATGGAACTCGACCACGTTCTCCACGTGACAGCGTATTTGATTCATTGCAGTGCGCATCTGCGTCTTCAGATTGTCTAAAATCGCTCCATTAGCTGGGCTATAATGGACAAAGCGGCCGGCCTACCGTGGATACTACTCGGTAAGCAACGGAGAATTTTATCCTCCGACCAACCAGACGCAAAATCAAGCTTCAGATTCTTGACAGCGTGGGAGGAATATCGGGCGAAATATTGCTCATTCTGGTAGAGATGCGCCGCAACAAGCGCGTAACCATGCTCCTTTAGGGTTGCGGGAGACGGTGCATGCTCGAGCCAGTGCGATGACCATGGACGCAACGCGTTGTGGCAGCTGTATTTTTCGCAAAGAATAGCCAGCTGAGCGAGCATTTTCAGACTCGGTTGAACAGCTATCTGCGGTTGGCGGAAATGGAGAACCTCAAATAAAAGACCCAGAAGAACAGGATCTTCGTCGTTGAGTGTCAGAAAGGTCGACGAGAAGACCTGCTCCTCGTGGCTTCCATCAACCATCAACCTGAACAGGCCAGCGAACTTCGGAGACGCAATGCTCAGGACATGAGATGATACCAGCCATGTCCTCCATGTATCCGCAGGTCCGTTCTTGCAGACTACAGTGACATCACCAGCGGGATAAAGCCGCTCGATCTTGGACTCGGGGCCCTCGTCACTGTGTATCGAGCTGACCAGCATGGTATTTGACTATGGAACCTGGCACAAGTTGAAGCAAGGATAGAAAAGCACGGCACGGGCCCTTGCGCCAGGCTCGCCCTTTATAGCGTACGAGGGAACGCCACGCGTGTCTCGTCTAGGCATGCACAATCCGCTGCGGGACATTCTATGCTTGTAGCACAGCCCCATCCTCCTATACAGGTAATCGGCGGTCTGAATGTCCAGTAGCCAGTAGCCCGGCTACCAGGTGCTGCTGTCAGTATCACATCTGTCGGCGTGGGTCAAGGACCCTGCAACATATAAGCAGTGGCATAGCCCGTTTGCTGAGGATACCGGCCAATGTCACTCCACCAATCTCCCGTTATTTCAGTCAGTTCCCGATATGGATCCCAAATCCAGCGTGACGATCATCGGTAGTGGCCCCGTGGGCTTTGCGAAACAGCGGCCACGAAGTAGCACTCTTTGAGCAGGTAAGCGTCCCATTTGGGTGTTGGGTTCGCGAATTGATGGCTCGTCGTAGCATGGTCACTTCGCTCTGGCTCGGCAAGCAGGTACTGGCGATGGAACGCCTCGGGTGGATATCCCAACGCGCACCTTTTCTGGGTCATATTATGGAAACTTATTCCAGGTCCTCAACTATCTAGAGATCCCAACGTAAGTGCACCGGTTTCTCTATCGCTTCCTCCAAGGGCAGGTGCACTACTTTTAACGCGTCACTCCCTGCTTGTCTCATCCTCTATGGATCAATATATACGTGCGTATGGGACACCAAAGCAGTCTTCGTGGTCCTTCCGCGCATCAGAGATGCGAGCTCAGGAGTGGGGGAACGGAGACTCTGGGCCAGTACGTAAACCGCATCCGACTCCCCGATCGGATTCTGGACTGGTACCTGCTCCCACTGTTTGCGTCTGTCGCAACGTGCAGTCCCGACGATCTGCAGCGATGTCTAGATTACCGAAGGAGGACATTTGCGGCGCACCATCGCGTGGTGAGAGACATGAGGGTCCTGCAAGGGCTTCTCCCAAGAAATGTTACCATCGAACTCCAGGCCAAGGTTGTGGAGATCAAGTCGAGAATGGAAGGGGTCGAGATTCATCTCACTACGAGAAATAGTGGTATGTATGTACCAGACAAATCAAGCTTTTCGACCGCGCCGTTATTGCCATCAGTGCCAAGTAGGCAGGAGGGCTTTTTCCAGATATCAGGTCAATCACGTCAGGGCTGAGTGAAGGCCGCGTGCGGATCTCCGTCACAGAGTCCCGGAATCGCGCAGATGCAGGACACAGCGAAACCCTCGCTCTCAGGACCCGGGTTGCCAGCACGTTCGGAGCTATCACGCATGCGGTACAGCACGATTCCTCCGGGTTTGGTGTGGTGGTTTTACCCGGCTGCTGCGATAATGAGAAGGTGTCGGCTGTTGCCGAGGTGATTGATCTACATCGCCCGCTTCCCCCAAGTGAGTCCCATGACCTGCTAGAGGAGGGTTTCGGGACCGCATCCGAGGGGAGAAAGCCGGACTGGGGTATACTTTGCGGATATGCATCTGCTGGGCTTCCACTTCTGGAGGGTTCCATTCGAAGTGCGCTCGAAGCGGCAGTTGCCGTTGGAGCAGAGTTGCCCTTTAAGATCTTGGAAAACACTGCTTTCTAGGACCTCAACACTATAGGACGAACAGGGATATGTACTCCGCATTCATGTTATGGTAGATGGTATATGTCAGCTCACTCTGGCTTCCTTGCCTCGCAACCAAGGCCATCAATTTCGGAAAAAAAAAATCCTACCGGTCCCCTTGCTTGAGCATAGGTTTCTTCCATACCTGAATGTCATGTACAAGAACTGGCACCCGCTATCATTATCCCCTCTGGCTAGCTGACTTTTGAGCCGTAACGCGGAAATGCCCCCAACTGCGTGGAGTATCGTTCAGTGTGAGTCGGCAAGACCGACGGGGGTCGGGGCCGGCAAAAGCTCGGGAGGATAAACACCCAGACGATAAAGACCGCGCAAACCATAATTAATCCCCCACTGGCGGCTCTGGACGCGGCAGAGTCGAGATAAATCGTACCGTCCACCGATATTGTCGTGATCGCAACCGCCGCCGAAAGGTACCCGATCGTTGCTGGATAGTAGTCCCGCGCATTGCACCTCATCATGAGGCCGACGCCGATAATGCAGCTGAGTGAATAACATAAAGCCCACCAGGTAAATGAGGGAAGATCAATTTTGGCCGCGGCGACCACAGTGGCAATAAATGAGAGTGTCCACCCGATGATTGAAATGCCGAGCGTGGTCAACATCAGGGTGAAGCCGTCCATCGTCCGCCCAGGAGGATGTCTCTTTCTTCGGGCTTGCAAGGAGACCCGAATGTGACTGCCAATTTGAGAGTTGTCGACATCGTTATGAATATATACTCGTACCTACGATACTTGCCTTCTCTCAGCCACCCCCGGTCGTCATCATGGATCACTTGTGCTTACGTTTCGCATTTCTCGGCTCCCAGGGTTCGGAACTTTCCCAGATCTCAAGGAACCTGAACCCATTGTAGGACCTGCTCTAGGGAAGCTAGAGGTTGGCACCAGGGGTTCAGTTTCGTTCTCAAGGCCCGCAGACTACGGCGTTATGGCACACCAGAGCAGCCTAACAGACCGTATGCCTGGCCTAATCCCGGCCTCGGAGGACAAAGTTGGTATCATGTATCGAAGCGGCTCAGATCAGCATAGATTCCGTAAAAATTCAACGAAATAGCACGGCTTGTGGCGTGCCCGCAAACAAGCGTTCTTTCCTTGCGCGGAATCTACGACTAGTAGACGCACTGTCTATATCCTAGTTATTTTGTCCGTATTTTCTTAGGGCATCGAGTGGCATAATACTGAGGGGCGTAGTAGATGGACATACAACAGCCCCCCCGAATCATTGATAAATACCCTCCCGCTCGCTCCGTAACCTCAAGAATAATTAGACTCAAGCGCCTTCTGTACAAGCGTACCACAGCGTGTTTCGCTGCTACATTGGCCGCAAGCGTGAACCATGGCAGCCAACTACCCTTTGACTGAAGGTCCATACAGCGGTGTCTGGCATGGTTGTTCTGTACCGGAGAGACTTTCACCGGCCATGGGGCAGCAATTCGCTCCGCAAAAGAGATCTTTGATCGCCTGCCGTTACTGTAGGAGGCGGAAAGTATGTGTCAAACGAGCAGATTATAACAACCCTGTTCTTCTGTCTACTACTTATGCGTACACAGATTCGGTGTTATGGCTACGACGAAGTTCATCATCGCTGCCGGAATTGCCAAAAATTCGACCAGTCGTGCCACTTTGAACGGGTGTCGTCCCCTGCACAGATTCCAAACATGGGAACCGTAACTCATAACGCCAATGGCCTGACAGTTGTCTCTCAATACCTCGCGGGAACGGAGATAACACTCAAATTTTTGCCGGAACCCAGTCAACCCTACTATAGAGCAGCATCGGATACTGCCACTCGCATGCACCAACCTGAAGTAAGTTTAAGTCGATGTTGGTGTATCATAGGAGCTAACGGCGATTTTCTGTCCACTAGATGTTTTGGTACCCTTTCAACACCGAATCTGCGTACCCAGATCCTACCAATCTTGCATTTGTGGGCCCGAGTACCTCCACCCTGTACAATGGGGCAGACGTCCATTCTAATTCACTCCCATTCAAGGATTTAGATGTACGTAGGGGTTCGCCCTCTACTGCTACAAACCTGCCCGGTTCTACGTCAGGCGCCACGACAAAAGAACGTATGGATATAAAGAATTTACTGAGCTAGGACGTCGAAGAGCAAAAATGTGTCAAGGAACATTGTATGCAGCAATGGCTTCATGCTAGGGGGTAAATGATATTTAAAGTAGTGTCTTGCGAAAATTTCTGCGCTATACTGTATCAAGTTTGATCCTTGCTGCCCACCTAAAGCGCAATTCGTAGGCAAAGTATTTCGGTTCGAATATGCCAAACGAGTTACAAAGAACTCCGGAACGATGATATTTTATAAGTAGTGTCGTCGCGGGAATCACGAGGTCCATCCACTAAGACCGAGTCTTGAAAGATATTCCCCCTGTTTCTGGGTACATCGTAGGGAGGAAACTGATGATCGCTCACAGCGCAGTCCCAACGTGTTATGATCGTAGGCCACGGCATACAACCAAAGGGATTCAGCAAGGAAGAACTGCACATCGCGTGATCACCCCTCGCCCTAGATAGAGTACAGTGATGGATAACCCGCAACCCGTGATCACTCTGGTTAAGCGGCACTCACCTTCCAACCTCCGGGGCATTGGGTCTGGAAGACGCTGATCGGATCGTACTTTCTCGCCATGGCTGCAAGATACTGTACATTTTCTTCCCCGTAGCCTCTCAGCGGGTTCTGGCCCGGGCCGGCATAGTTCATGTAGATATAGTCGGAGCTCGCGGCGAGCGTTTCCGTGAAGGCTTTGAGGTTCTCAATCAGTTTGGATCCGACATCATAGAAAAGGGCATCATCGCACGGATTGTCCCATGCGAGAAAGAGCAGGTAAACTGGTCCTAATCAGTCTCGGTGTTGAACGTAAAGCAACGAGCAACTTGCCGATATGGTCTTCCTTCATCCGATCCAGGCCGAGGATATTCTCATTCTTCCAGCTGCCCGAGGCCAGCTTCCTGGGAAACGGCTGCAGGAAACTGATGAAGTCCCAATCTGGACTGCATACTCGAGGAGCAATGGCAGCTATCGATTCATTGTGTGCCTGGCGAAGGTATTCGAGAATCTCCACATTATTTGCAAAGGTCAAAGTTAAAAATAACGTCCTCCGACCGGGCGGCGGCACCGTTTCCGACATCAGGTCGGATATGCCGGCAATCCGGAGAGTTGAAAAGGTTTGTGGGATATCAAGGAATCTCTGGAATATTGGGGAATTTTCGACGCCTAGGGTGTGTTGGAGACCGCTAGCCACTAAAGTAGACTTTGACTTTCCGTTGTAGCCCCAAAAGGTCACAACCTGAGCATGATACTCTTCCCCTAATTGCGGTGTGAGGTCAACCAGAGCCTTATTCTGCTCCGTGATCGAGGCTGTTGTGTGACCAATCAACCCTCCCCAGAGGAGTCCCTGTGCAAAGGTTCGCAGCTCTACCTGCGTAATGATCCCGAGATTATTTCCGCCGCCCTTAAGAGCCCGAAATAGTTCCGCATACGAAGCGTGGTTCACGACAAGCACTCGACCGTCGCTCAGGACCACCTGTACGGTTCAAGTTAACGTTGCGGCCGCCTGAATGGGAAGAGCTGACCTCGAAGCTGAGAACGTTATCGCACGCCAGGCCATACTCGTTCGCAAAATAAGATAGCCCCCCTTTGCCAGTTAGCCATCTGTTGACACCTCCTATAGAGACCTTCGCCACTGACCTCCGATAATGAGACCGGCAACGCCCACGGTGTCTGCACGGCCGCCGGTAACCGCGATTCTGTGCGGCTCCAGCGTCCTATATACATCGCCCCATCTAGCACCACTCATGATACGCACGCTGCGCGTCTTAGGGTTATATGCGATCGAATTCATCAAGCTCAGGTCAATCGTTACGCCTCCCTCAACGCCGGCGGCGCCTTGCCAAGGTGCGTGGCCGCCACTGCGGATGGCGAACTGGCACTGGGGCGAACCGTCGTCGGATTCCACGAGCATGGATAGCCCAAGAGACAACTGCGTGGACGACTGAGGTCTGAAGAAGCAGGCCGGCTGCAGGGACGCACTGGTGGCATAATGCGCGTTCACCAGATTATGATAGTGTGGTGACGAGGGAAAGACTAGATGTGGAGAGAGCGACGAGTTCAGAAGCACAGCGCACTAGAGGCGTCAGAAATTTGGCGGCATAGAGACTCAGTATACAGTATCATACACAGGTTAGACGGCAAACCTGTTGGAACACCGAAGGCATGTGGGTGCTGGAACAAATTTTCATCTTCTGTGACCCACTCTGTTGCATCTGGCTGCAGTAAACTGGGGTTTTTTTTTTTCTTCACGGAAGAAGCAACAAGTCAATTTATAAGTAACATTGGCAGATTTCTCTTGATGAGTGGATAGGACGCCGGTGATCGCGGACATGACGCGATCACACGAGCTGGAAGAGCGCTGGGCTAGTCAAGGAGGGTGCCCGGTGGTTCAGTATACACAGGCAGAAATCAGGCATGACGCCGCATTGACTCGCCACGCATTGCAAAATCCTACGCCCGAGCCGTCTCAACAGATTGGATAGGGCGCGGCGGCCTCTAGGTTTGGTGAGTATACTGCAACCCCAGGATGCTCGAACACCGTCTCTTGGCCCTCCCGAGTAGAACAGCCGTTGTCGATATTGGCCTTGAAGATCTCGGGCAGATTGTCAAATTCAGCGCTGGCATTAGAAACCCCCCGGACTCCGACCCGCGCACAGTTCATGTACATCTCCCGAACTCCTCGGAGATTGAACCAGGTCCAAGCAAATATGGCCTCGCCGTCGGGCGCAACTGCTGGGATTCTGAAATCTAGAGTGTTCTGGAGCGGGCAGCCTCCGATGAATGATTTGATGACCCTGAACGTTTCTCCCCCGTCATAACTCAGGGAAAGTTGACAAGACCCACCATCATGCGTGACGGTCCCGTCCAGGATCGCTGAGTAGGTACTGCCGGCGGTGTAGTTTGCAGTCACCCTGCCTTGGTCCTCTCGATGGTACCCTTTGCAGGGAAAATCGGTTCCTCGATCGTCGGGTGAGCGCTAACAGGTTACGAGGACTGGAAAACATACCATTAGCCAACAGCGGACTTGTCATACTCCAATCAATTTCCAAGTTTAAGGGATCGTGCTTGCTGCGAAACGGTAGGGGCTGAATCAGTTCCATGTGCGCGTTCACAACCAGCGCGTATAGCAAACAGCCAAAAGGGAACATGAGCATTTTGCGATCATCAACATACGCTCGGAGCCGGTATGAACAGTAATATAAGCGCAGGCTTTTATTACGCAGGGGCTATTGATAGATCGGACCTAAAAATATTTCTCTACGCTTTCTGCGGCCAAAGGGAAGCTTGTTCGACGCGAACGGAGGCTGAGATATATTTCCTGTGTTGAGTGCGCTTAGGAAGAGCAATCGAGGACGGGACATGCGGAGACGAGACACAGCCTGTGATGACACACTACTGCACTCAGATGACGCCGATAAATCCTTCGGCGGCCTAAAGTTGATCTTAAAAGGGTGGGTCGAGCTGATTGAAGGCAGCGAGGCAGACTTGCGCATTCTCCATACCAATCTACGTGGCCTACTTGCAGGGCTCGAGAGGAGCTCGGAGCTGGAAACTCTACAGAAAAAGGCCCGACGGACGGGTGAACAGAACGTCGCCAACATTCTGAGGGATGTGCTAGAGTGCAGCTCGGCGCGTGATATCTTTTGGGAAGTGATTGCACCCCTCGGTACGAAGGGCTCCCGAACCAAGCTTGTCAATTTTCTATTGGCCCGTGGTCAGCGCGCTCTACTTGCCGAAGGATATTATAGTCCACGTGTACGGTTTGAGCCTACGGTAGAGACGGCCCTGACCTCCAATCGGACAGTTAAGAGACTCCGTAGCCCCCCGCCTCGAAAGCCATGAAGGATACTACGCCTGATCCTGTCTAGAGCGTTCCATATAGCTAGTACTAGTCATATCTGTCCTTGCCCCTATAAATAGCAGGTATGGCATAGGGGGTGCTCCCACCCTGCTCTTTTCCTCAAGGACAACATACCTACAGGGCGTCAGTTTTTATTCCTTGTCAACGATGGGTTTCCAGGACGAGAAGTGTCCCTATTGCGTGGGGTTAAAAAACCCAGAAGTCCAGAGTTTTAACGAAAATTGGCAAGGGTTCACTGATGACCTACCACAAGGCACCTGTCTTCATAGCCTTCTCCTCCTGAAGGGAGCGTCGGGGAGTGAGTGATTCATAATGCGCTGTACCAATTCGTCTGACCCAAACAGTGACGCCCCCGGGACGCTGCATCCAAATATGCGACCAAAGCGACGGCGAAACAACAGAGGAAGATGAATCGCCTGAGGACGACGACGGCGGTCAGCGGAAGTACAACGAGGCTTTCAACAGCCTGGATTCAATCTGTCAGCTGGGAAACGGCCAGAAAGCGAACGTGAACAAAGATTTACTGCTCTGCACGATTGTTAGAGGAGACAAGTCTACCATTTCAGCGTTGATACGATTGTCTGGGCGCTTACAGTCTAACCTCGTCGCCTGTGAAATGCTCCTTGGTTCGGGAAATGTCGACGACGCAGCGAGACTCTGGGTCAAGACCTCCCCGAGTAAAAGGGGCGATCCTCTTTTAGTCAAGGCCTGTGAAGCACTACCCATGCGATCGGACCATGCACAAGCGATCGAGATTCCACCTATCCGGGACGTACTTATCCGCTGCAGACCCGAACATCCAGATTTATTTAGTGGATTTAAAGCTTTCCTTGAAGCATATCATGACAAAGCTACCCTGGACGATAAACTGGAAAGCCTCCTCCATGTAAGGCTCGAGAACTTTATATATTTCGAAACTATCGTCGAGAACCTGGAGCAGCTGGGAGAACCTGCGGATCTGGAGAGGCCTTACCGCAAAATGTCTGCATATTGAATCGGTTTAGAACCGAACTATATCTTGCCCGGAGTGTACATTGCCGTTCCTAGGGGATCAGAGAACACCCTGACTCTCTGTGCACGATTTGCATGGATAGAAAGTTTGATACTTGTTTTTCAAGCTCCGGACGTGTCTGCTGTGTTGAGTGTGGGGAAAGCATTGTTAGATGTCATATGTGCCGTGAAAAGATCGCGGGGAGGATTAAATCACCCTGTTCTTAGCGTCTGAACGGTGGATGGATACTTTGGATCTTGAGTTTTAATATGTACTGGCTCTGCATCTCGTTCAACAAACATGCTCTTAAGAAGTCCCCGAGGAACTCCTCTTGTCCCCGGTTTTCCCCGATGCATTATCATCCCTTACATACTTGAAACGAGAGCAATGTAAGGACTTTTACCCAAAGCTGCCTCTGGCCTCCACTCAATATTAGTGGCCGGACATTGCTTCTCTATGGTTGCCGTGTCTTCTGGTCGGACCCGCCAGTTACTTTTCTTTATATCACCAGTTTCTTGGTTTTCTGTTTCAAACATTTTTCCTAATATCTGACTTAGAGCTATGTCTCCCTAGCCTCAACTGTGCGATCGATCTTGAGCTTCAACGTGATTGTTTCCCGGAGAATATCGTAGTTTTGCTTCCTCGTAGTGGACATCACGTTTCGGCATATGGGAGAAATTCGAGGCAATCATATTGCGTTCGGTGAGATACATACACCACCCAGAGTTCCGATAAACCTCAGAATGAGGACCCACTTCCAACGCCAAAGACATCAGTCTGATGAACGTTACTGTACAGTGCAGTGTAGTGTATCTCCTGACGACATGGTTTGCACACAACTCACCGGCCTCAGTGAAACACTCTCCCGCAAGGATCCCTGAATCCAATCTAGATTCTTGGGCTCATCTTCTGTAATTACGTCCTCGAAAACTTTTACTTTTCGAAGGTTATCGCTATATCATTGATTGAGCAAAGTGACCTTTGCCACTTCCTTACATTTCTGTCGATTTTGTTGTAATCTCAAGTCGGCGCTCCCTACTGTGCCATGATCGCCACTTGGTGGGAAGAACCTACGCTAAAAGTCATTTAGTATGCCACTTAGTATGCCACCTGGTATGCCGCCTAGATCCCCGTTATACAAGTACTGTACAAGAACACCCCAGCGCGAGATTTTTCTCTGCAAGCATAAACTCTCTACTCTCCACTCCTCCCCCCCACAGATATGGCTCCAACCGCCCTTCCAAACGAGTCCGTGACACCTCTCCCGAGACCGAGTTGCCGCGTCCATGCACCAGCGCTTCCTCTCCAGTCTTGATCAACGATCATTCCAAAAAGGAGACGTTGACGACTCAAAGTCTCCCCTTCGAAGAATTTCAGAAACTCGATACCGCAGCACAAAGACGACATTTTAGGGCGCTGGATGAGGCTTTGCGTAGAGAGCAACTTATATCTAAGGCCTGTTGCCGGCTTGATATGATGCTTCTCGAAACCCATCCAACAGATCAGCGTTTGGATGATGGTGAGGTGGCGGATATTGATGGTCAGATACTCTTTCTACAATCTAAATGGAAATTGCTAGACACTAGCGGGGAAGGATGTCGACAGCCTCACGGTGCATTCAGAGGGCAAAGAGAAACACATTGGTACATATTCAATGAGATATGTAAGAGGTGGTCGGCTTTCACGCGGTGATAATGGACGTTTTGCATCAGGTCTGATATCCCCTCGAGCAAGACATGACTGAGGGAGACCATTCCTTATTATGCGCCACCCGGATACGGACCTTCCTGTGAGTATTTGCACCTTGATTGAATGCCGCGGCGAGATACGTACCGATTTGCTCTCGAGTCGCGCTATGTAGAAACCCGGTCAAGAAGCCCGTCTCGCGATTGAGCGCGGGTGGTCGTTGAAATTACCCGCGCTGGTTCAGTGCGTCTTTGTGCTACTCTATGCAATTTGCCATCTGACAATCGTACTATCTATGCCCGATGGACTCGCAAATCTTGCTGATACCGTAGCGGTACTAGAATTCGGAGTCCGTGGCCATTGAGCCTAGGAAGCCCTCACCCCTAGTGGATTTATAAGCAATCACCTTCAATCATTGCAATCCCAAGTGGTCTTGGGCAGTTGTAACCATCCGGGCTCCTCGACTCGATTGACCGGAAGGTCACAGTCAATAACCGGGCGGCCAAGCTGACCACGTAATTACGTTCAATCTTAGTATGCATTGTATATTGGCGATAGCCTATAAAGAAAGGTCAAGGTCAAGAACCGGCCGTACGCTGCAATCAAAGGGCAAGGGTGTATAGTTAACTGCGTAAATAACTGTACGGGAAAGTGACCGAAGATGCCTTCCCGGGAGATTGAACCAAAGGCGGTTACTTGGAACGGGTATTCCAACCAATATGTCTGTACATGGGTATCAAGCAAAATCGCGGGGACTATTAATCCCCGTACACTGCCTAAGCACAGCCAACTTTCTTGCCGCGCCTTGTGCTTTACTTTGGCCTTTCCCAGATCGATCGCCGGATTTCATCCACGGTCGTCTCCATATCCCCATTCCACCGGTTCTGGTACTCCAGGCTTGCTTCAAGTGCTCTGGTTCCCATCAGTTTCGCAGACCGGATGCGCGCGGACATAGGACACTTACTCCACCCGTTTTGAGAGCCTGTCGCGGTTGGTCAACATCTTTGAGGGCTAAGGAAATTATAGGCCCCTAGTCAGCGTTGTGAAACACGCGGGTTCCGCGAAATACCCGGGACTTGTGATATCAAAGCATATTTCAAACAGCTTCTATTTAGCTCTGTTGAGTACCCTGCCCATTTATGCTAAGATATGGAGGGCGACGTCATCTGTCCTATGTCCCGGGCGGCCCGAACCCTCGGGCAGATGGATGCGGGTCAACAACGGCATGTACTTGTACAACCCCTCATCGAACCTCACGTCCGGCTCAACGGTCAGGCCCGCGTAAGCCTGGGCGCACATCCAGCACTTCACGGGGATGATGTGGTGCAAGTCGATGTTCTCCTGTGGGGTTCCCCTTAAGTCGCGCACCGTGCCCTCCCCTTTGAGCGTTACCGACCTCTCGCATTTAATGCAGAAGATACTAGTGTAGATGATCTTGTCCATGATAATAATATCGGAGTTTTCAAGTCGGATGGCACTGTTTTGAAAGTGAGAACTGAGACGTCCAGCTGATCGGTCACACGCTTATCAGCGGTCTGGCGCAATGCCACGTGACTCACGTGATACGTTGTCTACTGTCGACCTTTAATGACCGCTAGTAATTGCTTCAACGCCGAACTTACTGTTAGTCAGCGCCCGCTCGGTCATTTCTAATCATTTCACTGTATCGTTTCTATTTCCTATTGCAGTTAGTTCGATTGCCCCTATTTCTCCTGTATTTATTGCAGTATCGCTGCTAGATTCAATGAATCAGACCTTCTTATTCTTCGGGTGGTGGACCAAATATTACGTACGCTAAAAAGGTTGACATCTACCATAATGTACGGGGCAAGGCTACCAACGGCACACCGCCTGGGAAAACCATACCACTTAAAAAGCCAAACAAAGAGAACTACACCATTGCGAAAGCTTGGATGTCGATCTCACTTCTCGCGACGCTAGGCAAGGTCCTAGAGTCGGTGGTGGCAGAAAGGATCTCACACGCAGTGGAGACATACGGCCTGCTCCCAACCAGTCATTTTGGAGCCCGAAAACAGCGATCAGCGGAACAGGCACTCCTGCTCCTGCAGGAGCATATCTACATGGCCTGGCGTGGCCGACGCGTCGTGAGCTTGATTAGCTTCGATGTCAAAGGGGCCTACAATGGGGTCTGCAAAGAAAGACTACTCTAGAGGATGAAAGGGCGAGGCATACTAGAAGTGCTGCTCCAGTGGGTCGAGGCCTTCTGCTCGGAAGGAACAGCGACCATCCAAATAAGAGCTGCAGGAAGAGATCCAGAACTCTCTTGGCAGAATTGCCAAACTTCGCTCGCAGAGGTTGATGCCTAAGCAGCGTATGGACACCGCGACCGCAATTCCTATCGATCTCCATCACGCTGTTCGCATAATCTGTATGAGAAAGGACAAGGCCAGGATACACTGGGAGGACTTTTCCTAGATTGGTGTCCGCTACCCCCGTATCCTGGTGTTGGAAGGCTACAGTGCGCCCGGGCGGCTGATTCCAACCGTTTTCACTTCCATTAAATCACCTTGGCC
>JAMAHF010000150.1:0-25007 GCA_023627405.1 Penicillium sp. S1316
GTATTTCAATCACGGCCAAAACGCGTGGAGGTGCGTCACTCGCTTGCGTGCGTCACTCGCTTACCGATTACGTTAACTAACTAACTTAGTTAACTAGTTAGTTAATACATGATAACCAAGTCCCGTGTGTTTGAAACTAGATACTCCAAGTCTGTTGAGTTACCGTGTTATTAACCGTTGCCCTGGTACGGATAAGCGGCCATATCAAACTCTCTACGTCCGTGTCGCATGCCAGACTTGGCCAACCTCATGTGGATGGTAATTCTTAACGGCTCCGCGTGATACGATGAATTGAACCAGCGACGGCTGACACGAATGCTTGGTGCTCATACCTGCCTCTTCGTCGAGATGTTGATCGACCCAGGCAGCGACAACCACCGGTGACCCTTCGTACCCATATTGCTCTGCAAATACGGTCACCACACCCTTCACCCATCCAATCACGCAAACCTTTTGCTCGAAAGCCAGTTAGGGCTGCCCCGAACAAGCAACTCATTCTTCCCATCTTGCTATGATCCAGGCTAGAATCTGCGGGTCCAAACAACAATGCCTAGTATACGAATTCTGAGCCGGGATCACCCCGTCCGCACCCTAGTTCTGGCCACTTCCAAAGATGCATTGATCTTTAGGCATAGCTTGGGTGATGCCAAGGATAATGCTTTACCAGCCAGTAAAGATATACAAAGATGTCTAGTGGAATTTGCGAGCCTATCCTCTATAGACTTGACAGGCTATCGAACCCTAGGGTCTGGCTACGGCACCCTTGGTCTGGTTACTTTGGACCACGACGTCTTTGTTTGCGTGGTTACACGCTCCACCAAATCTGCCAGTGTCCAGCCTGGAGAAACTGTCTTGCGAATTGAAGATGTAGAATTCTGTAAGATATCACCTGTACAAATATATCTATTGTCTAACCCAAGAAAGATTGTTTGAATCGTTCGGAATACGAATCCAGTCTCTATTATGGGGATGAAGCTGAAGACTCTGTTGGACCTGAGTCTCGGCCAAGCCTCGTGGATCATCCTTTTCTGGCACTGAAGAAACTCTTGAATGATGGTAGTTTCTACTATAGCCTTGATTTCAACCTGACCGACCGCCTGCAGGATCGGTGAGTTTATCTACGTATATGTGGATGGTGACTGATAAAACATTAGTTCCGACAAGTCCACGGCCTTTGACATTGACTCCCTGGATAGGGATGTGTTATGGAACGCCTACATGATTAAGCCTCTTCTTGTGTTCAGGTCTCGCTTGTCGCCACACGACAAGCAGCTTCTTGACACTTCCCAGATTCTGACGTGTGTGATACGGGGCTTCTGTGGAACATTGACTATTCCCGCCACGGTCAATATTTTATCCTCTGTGCGGACGAATATGCCTTCCATGTTGACATTAATCTCCCGGCTGTCGTCTCGGCGCGCGGGCACGCGGTTCAATGCTCGTGGTATAGATGATGATGGAAACGTGGCGAACTTTGTTGAAACTGAAACTATCCTTTGGATACCGCCTGGGATCGCCTTTTCGTATGTGCAGGTCCGTGGCTCGGTCCCTATATTTTGGGAGCAAGCCACGGGGTTCCTGCCAGGACAACAAAAAATCGATGTAACGCGATCTGTCGAAGCCACTCAGCATGCTTTTGATAAGCATATTGAGGCACTTGAGCTAGAATATGGCGCTGTACACGTCGTCAACCTCTTAAGTGAGCTGAGGTCGGGTGAAGTGGAGATTTCTACAAGATTTCGTGAGCATATAAGAAGGAACCTCTTGAATCAAAGCAGCTCGGACAAGCCATCATCAGACCATGCATTATTACGGGCGACAGAGTTTGATTTCCATGCTGAAGCTCGCGGCCCCTTGGGGTATGGGGCAGGCATTGAAATTAAACATGAGCTTTTGCACTCCCTCAACGGCTTTGCATACTTTCTATCAGAAGGAGCATCCTCAAGCAATCAAAATATCTCTGTTATCCTGCAACAAGAGGGTATTTTCCGTACTAATTGCCTGGATTGTCTCGACCGAACCAATCTTGTCCAAACAATTATAAGCTCGATGGCTCTTGAAATGTTCTTGCTACAGGAAAACGGAGTGCGGGGCTCGGATATTCATCTGCGGCATTCAACTCTTTGGGCCGACAATGGCGACGCCTTATCCAAGATCTATGCCGGTACCGGTGCTCTCAGAAGCTCATATACACGACACGGCAAAATGTCCCTTGCAGGCGCATTGGCGGACGCTCGCAAAACTGCAGCCAGGCTGTACATTAACAACTTCTCAGACAAAGCTCGCCAGAGGACAATCGATCTCTTACTAGGTCGCTTGCCAGACCAGGCCCCAGTGCATCTTTATGATCCGATTAACGATCTGGTCTCCAGTGAACTCACCCGGAGAGCCTTAGAATACACCTCCAAGAAAACGACCAATATCTGGGCTGGGACATTCAATGTAAATGGCCGTGTTCAGGATTCCGATGTTGACCTGAATCCCTGGCTGTTCCCAGATGCTAATGAGCAGCACGCGGATCCAACTGTTTTCGCTGTCGGATTTCAGGAGATTGTTGCATTAAACCCCCAACAGATCATGTCAACAGACCCTACAACCCGAAAATCATGGGAGGTGGCTGTATTAGATTGTTTGAATCTACGTTCGGCTTCAAGAGGTGCCCCTAACTATGTCCTCTTGCGGTCAGGTCAACTTGTTGGAGCAGCTTTGATGATCTATGTGCGTGAAGATGCGCTAAAAGACATTAAGAATGTTGAAGGAAGTGTAAAAAAGGTAGGTGTTAGCCAGTATACCAACTTTCTGTTCTCTAACTCTCACAGACTGGGCTCTCTGGAATTGCAGGTAACAAAGGAGGCTGTGCTATCCGGTTCGAATACTCAAACACCAGGCTATGCTTTGTGACAGCCCATTTGGCAGCGGGTTTCGCAAATTATGATGAGAGAAATAATGACTATGACACCATCTATCGAGGCCTCCGCTTTCAGAGGAACCGGTCCATTGAAGATCATGATGCTATAATATGGATGGGGGATTTCAATTATCGCATTGGCCTTGCTAACCAGACTGTTAGGGACCTCGTGCAACAGGTCAACTACCAGAAGCTGTACGCCAATGACCAGGTTAGCGCGGCGTTTCCTCCCATGCGTAACATATTACTGACTATGGTCCTATAGCTTAACCTCCAAATGCTCGCAGGTAGGGCATTTCAATTCTACAATGAGGGTCTAGTCGAATTTCCCCCTACGTACAAATACGACGTTGGTAAGGACATATATGACACATCGTGAGTTGACCGTCTGTTCGTTTCTCTCTATATGAAGCCCATCTGATCCTCCTGTGAAGTGAAAAGGCCCGCATTCCTGCATGGTGTGACAGAGTCTTGTGGAAAGGACCAGACCTTCGACAGCTCAATTACAATGTTGCAAACCTACGACTTTCAGACCACCGGCCAGTGTGGGCTAGCTTTAAATGTGCCATTAGCGTCGTTGACGAAGCTCGAAAAGAAAAACTCCGACAGAGCGTGTATGCTCAACAACAGGCTGCTCCCTATGTTCTCGAGGCACCAACGCAGCCAGTGCGTATAGGCAATGGGAGCGGGGATCTCATCCCTCTTGAACCACTCGCCACAGGCCTTCCTCCTCCCAGTTCGGAGCAGCGTAAATGGTGGCTCGACAATGGTACGTTTTTTAGTCTGCGGGGGTGATACTGCGGGCTTACCCTCTTCCATACAAGGATTCGATTTATGGAGCCATAGTTTTTCTCTCGTTAACAATTGTTGCTCAGGTGCTCCAGTCAGATCATCTCTACGTCCTCCCGCCAATGATTACACGCTTGATGTGCACCACCACACTTCAAACCCTTTTTCCACCAGAGAGAGCCCCAACTGGGTGCCCCTGGCAATGAGTCAGGCAAAGACCGCCCCACTCACCTCAAGAAAACCGCCCGTTTCCCCGAGGAGTCTGAAAAGCCCTATATCCTCCGAAAGCCTACAATTCAACGTTGTGTCACAAATAGAAAAGGCTGAGGGGCAAAAACCCGCTCCGCCGGTTCCTCCCAAACCCAGCTCACTTAGTCCGAATCAGGGCCCAGTGGCAAGCCGCAGATATCCAGCTTCACCGCGTCTAGGCTCATCCCCGTACAGCGGCTCTCCGGGAACGTTAACAAGAAGCCCGATAGGCCCGTCTGCACCTGGTTCGTCACCAGTGGGGCGGGGTAGTGATGGTCGACGTGGTTTCCCTTTGTCTACTAATGACGATAGACAGTCAGCCAGACCTTCGGCAGCTCAAGGCCTGCTTGACGATAATTTCGGTGGGGAGATTAGCTGGAAACCCCTTGTTCCTCAATAAGCGACCACCTTGGACAAATATTGATCTTTCTTGGTAGCAATATTAATGTTAAAAAGTCGACATCGACAGAAGATGCTAGTGTGGTTAGACTTAGACGTGCTTGGCATTATATAGTAGAACGATTATGAGAAACATATATATATACATCAATGTAGTTTCAAGAAGAAATCGCTTCCAAAGCTCTATGGGTATATCAGCAAGTCATCACACATGTTCAATACATAGTTTGAACCCGCAGAAAATCTTTCCAACTCCGATAAAAAGAAATTTTTTTTTTTTGAATACTCCCTGGTGCAGATCAAGAAAAAGAGCGCAAACCCAAAATGTCAAAAACATACCGACTTCCCCGAGACATGAGAAACCAATCCCGTGAACACGAGAGGAAAAGCCATGTCCCTCTAAAGCAGAACGCACAGGATAAACTCACAGTCCGTTGCCCATCACCGATCATCGAGCAGGTTTCGGTTCCGGCGGGAAGACTATAGAAAGTCACAATACCCAACACTAAAGGTGCTACAGCCAGACACCGAGAAGTAAGTTTCTCTCAGTCAAAGGCAACAACCTTTTGACGAAAAGCTCGACCCAAGGGGTCAAGGGATGGCGGAGTATGAGATTCCGAGCACTGTTAAACAACACGGTTCAGTGCGGCGTGATGAGCTGCTTTAGGCTTTTTTCCCACTTTTAAAGCCTTGTTTCCGAATCGGTTTGGGCCTCCCACAACCCACATGGCAAATGGGCTAGGGTCGCCTTTCCGTCGCGGTTTTTTGGGCGGTGCTAGCAAATGTTAGCGCCTTAGACATGACTACCTTTATTGGTACAAGATCCTACTCACCTTGCTTCTTTGGCG
Source organism: Penicillium sp. S1316 (assembly GCA_023627405.1). Lineage (NCBI taxonomy): Eukaryota > Fungi > Ascomycota > Eurotiomycetes > Eurotiales > Aspergillaceae > Penicillium > Penicillium sp. S1316. Next base: position 5,194 of record JAMAHF010000150.1, read on the forward strand.
GCTCCGCAGGGGGCGCTGCCGCGTCGCCGGCAGGTGCTTGGGCAGCATCCGCAGCCGGAGCGGCCTCCTCCTTTGGTTTCTCCGGGATTGGCCACATGTGCATAGTAATGTTCCAGTCGGGCTCAAGGACAGTTTCCCAAACTTGAGGAAGTATGATATCCCCATTAGGGCCAATCAGGTCATAATGCCCTTCGGCAACATGGGGCCCAATGACCTCGATATGGAGAAATGCTTGCTTGATAAGCTCCTCCATCCCCTATTCAAAAGTAAGAAAGAGCCGCAAACTCTGTGAAGGGGCGGTTCTCAACTTACTTTCCATGTGCAGCATAGATCGAACGGAAAACTGAATTTTCTACCGAGGGCATCCTTGAACTTAATAGGCTTCTTTTTGTCCGGAGGCTTATTTGCCGCCACGGCTGCCGCGATCTTTTCCTCTACACCTGCGGTAGCTTTCTCGGTGGCTTCTGCAGCGGCGGCATCTGCTGCCTTTGCTGCGGCTTCGGCAGCTTTCGCCGCGGCTTCTTCCGCCTCCTTCTTCGCCGCAGCAGCCTCTTCAGCGGCTTTTTTCTCAGCCTCCTCCTTAGCTTTAGCGGCAGCTTCTTCTACGATTTTCTTCTCATGGGCAGCGCGCTCTTTTTTGGCGGTAGCAGCGGCAGCTTCCGCTTTTTGAGCAGCTTCGCGGGCGGCCTCCCGGGTTTCACGGGCTTCACGTTCGGTTCTTTCCTCCAGAATCAATTTCTCAAGCCTTGCAATTGCTTCGTCTTTTGCAGGATCTGTCTGTGGAGGCGCGGGTGCAGGTGCAGGTGCAGGATCCGGGGGGGAAGAAGAGGCTGGAGCTGCAGCAGACTCAACCTGGCTTGGAGGAGACGGTGGGCGTGCATAAGGATTGAAATAAGGCGACATCATTCCAGAAACCATTGCGTAGGGCTCCCGGAACGAGTAGTACCCTGCCGAGCTGTAAGGCACAAGTTCGTGCGGGTTCATTTGTGGGGGAGGTCCGCCATATGGCAAGGCACCATGAGAAGGCCCCGGTGGTGGTGGCGAAAAGGGATGTTGTGGGGGATTGTGTGCCTCGGCTCTATGGGCGCCCCCAGGAATTGGATGTCCATGATGATCGTGCATATAGTGTTGAGGATGAGGAGGCTGTTGAAGCTGGGCGGGGTGGTTGTAGCCGTAAAGAGGGTGGCCGTAAGCGTTTGGCGGGCCGACCTGGCTGTGAGGGGTTACTCTAACCAATTGGTCTGACGGAGTATGTTGGCTAGTGGGAGGAGCAAACGAAGCATGCGCGACTGCACCGTTGGGGTAAACGTAAGAGGGTCCTGGTGATGGGCTATGGGCGTATCCCGGATTTTGGGCGACTGGCGGCCAATAGCGCTCCTGAGATCGGTGGCGATAAACGTCTCCATATTCCTCGGCAGAGTCCATGCTCTCAGGTGATTCGGGCGAAGGGTTACGGCGAGGGCGGCGGGAAGACTCGATCTGGCGCCGTCCTCCCGAGTGATGGCGGCTTGATCGACGGCGGCTTGTAGATGCGGATGGGGGGTGAACAGGGTTACGAGTCCGAGCACGATACGATATTCGGTTTCGAGAGGCTGAGTCAGACGGCTTCAGTTCATCGGGGTAAGGCAGATTTGTCCATTCGTCGTAGAGGTCATAATGACCATGGCCTTCGGATCCAGAAGGCGGAGAAACCTGCACTCCAGAGGAGTCCTCCTCGTCCGAGTAAGAGGATTCGTCCGAGTTCGGATCAATTGTGATGTTGAACCTACAGAGGCGTGAGTATCACGGGATGGTGACGAGGTACTTGTTGACGCACGTCATTGATATTACCTAGGTATCCCGTTGGCTAACTGTGCGTCTGTTGGGAGGAGCTCTGGTCTGTTTTTTACCGGGCGTTGTTGAATCGAGATTCCGCTTGTTCTGAATAGTATGAACGACGCGTCAAAGTGGCATGTATGATCAAGGCAAGTATCCGCTTTTATAGTTTCAAGGCGTCACTCTCGTCTTCGACGTTGGAGTCATAGTCAAGACAGTGAAAACTTCCCGAATATGGGCTCAAAACACACACACCCACCAAGTCGGAAACAAGGATCCACGGTAAATTTGGGCGCGAAAGACGATTGCAATAGAGCGGCGGAAATGTCAGAGGCAAACTTGTAAATAAGAATAAAGTGTCTTGTTAATCACGAGCAAGTTTGGGATCACAAAAAAATATATGAGGGGAAGGAAAGCAAGGATGGAGGTCACGTAAGGAGGGGAGACCGTCTAAAAGTTGACGGCCTGATGATTCACTCTTGGGCCTAGGATCAGGGTTTGGGCACGGGTTTACCAGTCGGAAAAAGCCCCATCGGCGACGACGGAGCCGTCAGGTTAGGCTGAGTTGGCCACGACCACCATTTTTTTTATGGTCTGTTGATGTGCAGCCAAAGAGGCAGGGTCGAGAATGCAGAAGAGTACCTAAACCTGCTGCCCGAATGCCCAATCACCATCAATAACAACCCAGAAACATTCTTTTGGAAATACCATGACCACACACTAAACCCCATTGATATCATCCAAATGTCATTTAATGCTTTAGGAATCCGACTATGGCTGGGCCCTTCAAGTAAGGCATTAAAGATACATTCAGGACGATTCTGACTACCAGGAACTTCATCCTTTTCATGAACCCAACAGGTTCCAGATGCTGCACGATTTTAAATAGGGTCATACCCTGTGATCCCAGTTGCCTTTGTGATGATTTCCAGATAACATACATGCACCGGGTTTGTTCATGTTTATAACGTATCCCTCGCAGATCATACCCATCAAGGGTTGAACTTGAAGCATGGCTGGTCACGTGAATATGGGCGCACCGGATTATCAATTTGTCCCCGGTCCCTAAGCGGTGTGTAATCTCGAAAGCTCCGATAAGATAGGTACTGTAACGGTCAACTTGCTAAGGATGCGGTAAAGGCGATATCTGTAATATCGATACCAAATAGGCAATCAATACTAAATGAGAGACGCTGTTTCAATTCAATTTCTTTGCAACTAACTGACTTGCTAAGGGTAAAGATGCTTGGCGATTGCTGAAGTTATACTTTCCGCCTGCTTATTAATACTGCCATGTTCCTCCGCTTTCTTCACAGTACTTATGCTATGGATTGCTTCCTAAGGAATCTTGATAATGTGTGATAATGTGTTCTGTGTACAACCATTAGCTAGGAAGATATCATCCGCATCAAGATCTCTGCTAATACGTAGATGGTTCAAAAGCTCGCGCATGCTTCATCAATTAGTCCAGCATGTGTGCTGTATCCCAAGTACAGATGTCAGGATACGTCATGTTGGTAGCAAAGATGATTCCGATGCCGAAATTCAAGAAGGCGACCTTCGCAATCATCCAAAGCAAATCACAGCTAGGGAGCAGCTGAGAGTATCTTCCAAAAGGACCTTTCGGCTCATCACTCACGCTATGTGGATTTAATTATAAAGGGAGTCCCGTGCATTGCCCTCGTCTCGCGTGGTCCAGATCCAGTTACCCCTGTGCCCATAGAAAATATTTCGCTACAACGTGGCCTCTCCGATTCCCTGACAGCTACCATTCAATTCCAACGCCCTTTACAAACACATGTATCCAACAATACACTGAGCATATACATATGTCCGTGAACAAAGTCACTATTTAATTCCAACAACATTTACCCCAAATACCAGCTTTCCAGAACGACAATGGTACCTAACTCCCCATTCAAGTTCCTGCGTCTCGCTCAGCAATGGCTGGATGCTCACCTTTCGGCTTAGACTCAAACACCGCAGCAGAGGAGGGCGAATGAAAAGTTTGCGAAGCATGAAGCTGCAAAGCGTGGAAAATCAAAATCCACCACGGCCAAGCACAATGGTCCAAAGCCCTCGCTGTCAACGGGCTGGGTTGGTAGGTTTTTAAGTCAATATCAAGAAATTGAGGTGACTCACGTCTGACTGAATGAATAGCTCTTCTTGCCTTTGTTGTCTGCGGAGGCCTTATCTTTGAACTATTAAGGGTTGTCCCAGAGCTCTGGTCTACGGTAGCCTCCGTCTTCAACCGACTGCTGTCATAGTGCGATCCGCGAGATGCCTTTTGATCAATCGTGTCCACTTTTGCACCCCTGCTATGTCACTAGCAACGACTATCTTGGTACTCAGTCTAAACGCCAAGATGTTTTTTCCCTTTCTTTTTATTTCCCGGTACGGTCAGGCTGGCCGGCTATCTTGAAGACATTCATTAGGAAGAAAAGGTTACCCGTTGAACGGGAGGGTAGGAGTATATTGTCATGTTCTAAGTACCAACTAATCAAATGAACCCGCTTTCTGAATTAATCTTCCAGCAGCTTGTCCCTTTTTCTTGACTTCTTCTGGCCCAAAGATGAACTCCGACCATGTTCTTCTAGTGAACCATCTCTCTCGTTCGGGAAATCGGTTCTTCGAGTCTTATGGCTAGACCTTTTTGCCCTTTTCTTCCTTTTAATCAATGTCCCATCGGAAGGGGTTCCCTCAAGGTGTACCCGCTCAGATGCTCTTTGCATCTTCAACCTGACTCTCTCAACTTCCTTCATAGCTGCCGCCATCTCTATATCATCTTCAACCTTATCAGACTTAGTATTTTCGATGCGAAAGGCTTGGTCGTCGCCATCCAAGGTAAAGCCGCCGAGGCCACTTGAATCAACCTGCAGTAGAGTCTTCTTTGCCTTGACAGGCTCGTCAGTCAAACTCGATGTTTCTTCGAAACCGATCACCTCATCGGGAATAACCTCATATTTCTTGGGCTGTGTGGCTAGTTTGATGTCATTCTTGGAGGGTGGCATGAAGGATGTCTGGTTGCTCTCGAGGCTTCCTATTTTTAGATCAACGATAGGTATCGAATCGACATCTAGGCCCTCGCCATGAATGGCCGCGGTGCGCGCGCGCTCACATGATGCTGTCGCAGCGTTGATATAGAATGGATCATCCCTATAGCGTAGCTTCCATTCCATTTTCTGCGTCAATGATGCCGCTGCCGAGTCGGCCGTGGCGTCGAGCATTTGATATGCAAACGTCGAGGGCGTGCCAAATGTGCCAATCTCGCTTTGGTGCTTATTCGGTGAGTGAGTTTCCCGGGTATAGTAGAACTCGTCGAGTGGCGCCAATATTAAACCATCTTGACTGTCTTCGAACAAGTTGCGAACGTTGCTGTTGAACGGGATATTCAAGGAAAGATTGTCGGGTATAGGGACCTTCTTCTGTGCATTTGGTGCTACTGGGTTTAGCTCTAGCCCATAAAACAGGCCTGGGATGACTGAAGACAATAGGTAGGGCACTCGAGGCTGCTGCTGTGTCCCTGTTTGTGTCACATCTGCAGCCAGCCGCATAATCTCCAAAAACTCAATGGCCCTTTCCTGCACATCCAGGTCAGGATGGGCCGCCAAGAGCTCAAGAAAGTCAATTGTTCGTGCTAGGTAAAGGGAAATTTCACTTTTTTGCGCCACGCTCCAGGTGTCCTCATAGTCACGAACGACGCGTGTTAGAACTTTTGGAACAGCGTGAATGAAAAGAGAAAGAGCCCTTGCAGTTAAGGATGCATTGGATACATCGATTAACGACTGCAGTGTTTGGCCTGGGGATGAAAGATACTCGGCGTATTCACCAACAACCCAGGAGAGAGGACCCAGTATACCGCTGTCTGGACCGGAGACGGAGGCGAACAGCGATTGCCTGTTGTCAATGAGCAATAAGCATTCGGCAGCTCTTGTTGCTTCCATTCGAACGTTTTTAACGCGGACAGCAACATTTCGGATTTCCAGCCCAATTCGGCTTGCAGCGTTCTCCCTACCATCATTCTCAATGCCCTGGTACCCAGTACGATTTTCGAGGCCAGCAGGAAGATGTTTCACCAGTCGTATCAAAATACCGACATACCACTCAAAGTCATCCAACCTAGAATAGTTGTCGTAAGAACAAATGTCCAAAATTCGATGCAAAACCTCCACCTGGTACTCATCGGAGGCTAGAATTGGGGGTTTGTCCTTTCGGACTTGCTGTCGCTCCACATAGTCTCCCGACGATATGACATCTTCAACGTCCGCGATGCCCCCTTCTTTTGTCCCTGCATGCTCGTAGTTCTCAAGCTGGGCAATCAGTCGATCGACAACCAACTGTAGAGTATCTCCCGTGACCATTCGTGCCGCAAGTTCAAGCGCTTGGAGTCGGATTGAAATGTCTGCATCCTCTAGACAGTTCATTATGACGTCCTGATGCATCGAAACGAGCTGAGGGTAAAACACGACGATCCTACTGAATGCGAGGAGCGCCACGTACTTGACTATATGCGGCTATTAATATTATATATTCGGTGGCCAATTTAGGGCGAGGGGGACTCACGGTTGGGGTCGAAATCTGTCACTACCATGCCGCGCAACTTTCCAACACAGATGTCTGCAATCTCATGCGTCTCCTCAAGTGCCCCTTCTCCACCCAGGATACCACCTTGAATTATGCCATTGATGCATTCGTAGAGCAGCGACATGGCGGTAGTTGTCTGGATAATATTGATGAGCGGTCGAATAAGTTTGCGGACCAATCGAGGTTCAAGGGGGGTCAATGTTGCAAACTGGGAAAAAGGGAATTAGCGCAACGCAGAAGGAAGGGAGATAGTATAATGTACATACAAGTTTTATAATCTTGATCGCCATCCAATTATTACCACCGTCCACTAGGAGCTCAAAAAGCCTGGGCGCGAGTGGAAGAAAATCATGGGGCCTCCGCCACCCCAACTCGCATACGACATTAAGCACAGCCGTAGTAACGCTGCTGTCCTCATCATCATCCATCAAGCGGTCCTTCAGCTTGGGCCATGCCAATCTTAGCGCTTCGGGATAAACCAACGCAAGCCTGTATAGGCAGACTACCGCTTTCTTTCTGATGGAGGGATTGGAGTGAGATATTCTGGATAGAACGTCCGGAAGCAGGGACATGGCCAGAGACTGCGTTATGATGTTTGGGAGCGTTATAAGAGGAAGAGAGATGAGATGTACATTCGGGCAAATCAGATCCTGTACGTACCACTTGTCAGCAATTCTGTCTTCATTTCATTAGGAGTAGGCTGCTGACTTTTTTGAGTAGATTTGTAGCAAGCATAAGAACTTCGGTTTCCGGTCTAAAGCTTTGCAACGCGGCAAGGTATCCAGCTCTCTTCTGGAGAAATTTGGACGACGACATGACCTCTAGCACATGGAATGAGGCCCATGACATATCATACCCGAACATCTCGAGATAGATGAGTTTCAAAAGTGCCGTGGCCTTTTTATCTGGAGCATATTAGTCCAAAGATTCCCAGGTTGCCCGAGAGGTTGTGAGCTAACGCACCCATGTCTTGGGATCGAATTTCGATCCTACATTCTCGAAGGCTACTTTGGATATAGTCCTCCTCGGCACCTTTATGGTTGCGTAGACCCCTGATAAGGTCGTACAGCGATTTTTCAAACCTATCCAACGTCAAGATTTTATGCGACGTGATGCGGGCACATATAAGTACTAACATCTTGGTTCACAGAGACTCTGAACACCATACAATAGTCGTAAAAAGATCCCCCCTTGGCACAAACCAGTTCTGTTTCAGTTTTCAGGATTAGACGACTTATAATGAAGGGTTTCAGAGTATGTCCAGCACTTACTTTTTGAATGCTGAAGTAAGCCACTTATTCGCGACCTTACGCCTCTGGCTGGGGTTCGGAGGTTTTGCGGAGCAGCAAAGCAGCGTGGTGGATTACGTCAGGCGGAGTGTGATAACGAACTAACTAGCTAACTAGCTAACTAACAAACTACAGTGGCACGACAAAAGTTTGAATCACCGCCCGGGGGACCGCCTGCAATATCGAGTTTAGCGACTGTAAACCCAAATATCTTATTGGCTTAGGAAAAGTGGGGGGACTCAAACTTTTGTCATGCCACTGTAAATGATAAGTGAGGAGAAAGTCACGGGAACAAAAGACAAGCCCCTAGTCGTCGAATTGGCACTTGCTTCTCGAAGACGACTTTCGCCAGTACATTTCTCGATTTACCCGATATTCTCTCGGATAATCGTACTCTAATACTGCCATACTACTGTGGATCTCATTGCCTATCCTATCCTTCAATGGCTGTTAGTCTCATCCGCGGATCTAATCTCAAGACCGCTTTTCATCGCTCACAGCAAGCGCCAGTCTTATTAGGTCAACAATCCTCTGGGCGATCACTTTCGCACCTATCCATTCTAAGCCGGGAAGGCTCCGATGATTTTGATGCCTTGGAGAAGCTGTTCTTTTCATGCCTTCAATCTACCGACGACGAGTCTGCCCTACTATGCCTCGAACGCCTCACACGGCGCTTCGGTTCTTCCAATGAGAGAGTCATGGCGTTGCGCGGTCTATACGATGAGGCAACTGCGGAGAGCGCAGCTAGCTTAGAGCTGTCCCTCAAGAGATATGATGTCATACTTTCTCAAGATCCTGTCAACCTAGTTTGTCGGCACTTCTCCACTAGAAGCCACCGATAACTGACTGACCAACTTGTTTAGCCAATTTTAAAGCGCCGTATCGCGCTTCTCCGGTCGTTATCCAAAACCTCGGATGCCATATCTAGCCTATTACAGGTCCTCAACGCGACACCCACAGATGTCGAAGCCTGGTGCGAGCTAGCAGAATTATACCAATCGCAGGGGATGAGTCCACAGGCGGTATTCAGCCTTGAAGAAGCACTATTAATTGTACCCCATGCTTGGAATGTGCGTATCGCCTCAGAAGCTGTCTTTGTTTTGGGTGTTTTCTAACCTCTGGTGTGTAGGTTCACGCTCGTCTGGGCGAGATTCTGTACATTTACGCCCGCTCATTGGACGGTGAGGCCATGTTCAAGCAATTACAGCTGTCAATCCGCCATTTCTGTAGAAGTGTTGAGCTCTGCGATGACTATTTACGGGGTTTCTATGGCTTGGCCTTGGTACGAATGCTTTGGTTACTCTGATTGAGAGTTGCGCTAACTAACCTGAAACTAAGGCTACCTCGCCTTCTCTGGTCATTGAGACCTCGGAGTTGGCCACCGGTAAGGAGACTTTACTCAGCCTACATGCTTTGACAAGGAGAAAGCTGGAGCAGACCCTTTCGGTGGAGAAGTCTAGGCAGGCACACCTTCGCCAATATGACGAAAATGAGTTGTCCATGGTGGAGAATCTTTTGAGCGGGTTATGAAACACGGGCTATAAGTTTGGAGCTTGGAGACGCAGGCTATAATGTATTAGTGGGCAGTATGCTATGATTTATCTACGTGATGAATGTAATCATCGATCTGTCCGAACCCCAAACTAAATAAATGGTCGGATCACTGCCGATGCCACGCCCCCCGCAATTTTGGCCGACCGACCAATCGGACGTAGCCTTTCAAATGTTCATCAAAAAAATGCTGGACATTTCAGGTTTATCTTGGGTCCTGAATCGCGCAACAGCTTTCGCCAGCCTCATCTTAATGTTGTTGGAAAAGAGGGGGGAAACATTGAGATACTCGTCTTTGCAACGAAATGGGCATCCCGCGGCTTAGACACCACTTACTCCCCTTCTCCCAAGCTGTAGCAGTTCGGAAAGAACGTGCTGCAGACGAGAATGGCTTGCCATGCATACACTCGGTTGTAATCGACGGGCCAAGTCTGGTCTATAATGTCTACTCGCGACTCTTATCATGGTTTTCGGCCTCCAATCCCTGTACTATGGATGCTTTGCCGACCTGTGAGGAAGTAAGTCGTGGGGTTATGATATATTTGCTGCATTTGACCACCGTCGGCGTTGAGATGTACACTCGCACAAGACCATCACAAGCTTGTGGAACGAACCCAGCTAACGGACAGCAGTCAAGCCATCTATTTTGATGGCGCCTTACCCGCACGCAAGCACGAGACCCGCATCGCTCGACTTGAAAGCCAGAGACGAAAACTAGAGCTCTTTTGCACGTCAACCAAACAGGGCTTCCAGAAGCGTCAATCGCTCAGCTCCCACCGAACCATCGGCCCGGAAATTGTTTTATGCACCCGACCATTGCCTGCGAGATATAGCAACGTTCCTGTCAATCCATTCATTGTTGCAACGGTGTTCGAGGACCTAAAGTGCCGTTGGAATAACCAAGTTATCGCCAGTACTGCTATTGGGAATCCCCTGCCGTTGCCCTCGCTCAGTCCTGAAGCGCTCCCCTGGGCTGGCATTACGACCATGGTTCCAGGAGAAGCTGATACTTACTGTGCATATACGGCAGCCCTCACAGGTAGCAGCGTACTAACAAATGACTCGGATCTGGTCCTACACGACCTCGGAGAGTCCGGCTCGGTCATTTTTCTGGATTCAGTTGAACTGAGTGGGTGGGACTCAGTGGACCCGCTACAAGCTGAACTAAGGGCCGGAGCACTGTATCCGTCCGTACTCGCACGGCGGTTGGGAATATTCGGCCTCCTACCACTGGCATACGAGTTAAAGACCCGACCGCAGTGTGGATTGATAGAGCTGTTGCAGATGACTCGATACGATACTGAAGGGGCAGATTATCAAGACTTCGCTGAAGAGTATACGAATAGACATTGCTATGTGCAAAGGCAAGATGACACACCACCCCTCAATGTCCTTGACACCAGGGTCTCCGAACTCTATTGGCAGTTTGTGATGTGGAGTGAATATATGAATTGGGAGAACCCCCGGGTTTATCTTCCGGTCCTCAAAGAAGATCATACCAAGAGATGCGCATGGGTCAAGGGCCGCTCGTATCGATCTATTGGCTATTCCATCCTCAATCTTTCCCGCCCTCTCAATGAAAGGCATTGTTATACCACTGAGTTTGTTCGACGTGGTCAGCGAATCGCTGAGGACAGGATAGTACTTAGAGACCGCAATTACGTTTTGACAGAGATGGAGTCTCTTCACACCCGCGTGGAAGCTTTGCTGGCCAACTTCAGTCGAGTTGATGGTTTCTCAGGCTTTTGGAGAGTATTCGCATTGCTCGAGTCGTATGGTTCAGAAGTCGAGTTCAGTCGGCGTGATATTCGAAAATTAGACCAATTCATTCAAGTTGGCTATATGGGTAAGCAGCTCGATTGGGCAGACATTCATCTGACCGCGCAAATGCAGGCCATTCTGTATTCTCTACGGATCCTGAAGCAATTTCTGCAACTCTCAAAAGCCAACGATGACCTGTCATTGAAGCTGGGGGCAGCCCTAGGGCAGCTCCCGTCGCTGTACCTCTCGGTGGACACCCCGCGTCAAGGGCAATGCGCAGACGGTGGTTTAGGCATGAATTTATCAAAGGTATTGTTGGCTGCAGGCAAGGGTCAAGAGAGCCCTCCCACGCGAACATCACGGCCTTCTTCAATAGTTACGCCCTTCACCCAGGAGGGAAATGCCAGTAGCCATCCTATCCCTCCACAGGGTACATCTTTGAACATGTACGAGATACTCGATGAGCAATGAAAAAAAAGGGACGTGGGAAACATAATCCAACTAGCATACAGATGTTACAACTGTCAAAATTAGCCAAACCACACATGAAGTATTAGTATTATATTTTTCTAGCGCGGAGACCTTATAAATCCAACAACACCTCGGCAATAACCAACCAGGCTCGCCAGGCGCTGCACCTCTATTCGTTGCACACGACTCCAGGTATAAAGAGATTCCCGTAATTTGCTGGCTGCATCCGTATCTGCCGTTGACCACTCCGCAACGACATCGGAGTGGATTCTTAAGAACACTGCCATCCAAGCATTGACAAGCTCGAAATCCCTTCCTGATGAGAGGCGATTGGACAACGCCAGAACAAAGGCCGACATCTCGGATTGATTCCCTTGGACTTTCGGGTCCAAAGATCTAACCTCAAGCTCTAATTTTGATGGGTTCATGAATTTGATCTCATCGAAAAACGCATCAAGATTGCCAGACAGGCAGCCTGCCTTTAGGAGTGCTGTGAAACGAGACCCCGCGCTGTAATTGTTGGAGAACTCTACCTTGGCAACGCGCGATAACTCGGTGGCTGCTTTATCGGATGGCACTGATTGCATATTTTCGCCGTGAGAGGAAGGTGTTGGTAGGAAGAATGGGGCCTTTTCAGGCGCTTTTGGAGGCTCCTTAGGCATGTTTCGTTCCTAAATTACACTTAGAATTGATTGTTTCATGGACAATGACGTCAGGGTAAATGGTACCTTGATTAGGTCCATGTGGACTAGGGTCTGCCACTTATTCTTGGGGACAAGACTAAGCGTCAGCATGCCTTCGCTGAGCTGCTGGGTTTGTAAGACAGGGCCGTCACTCTCGTTCCGCTCATGATGCTGCGTAAAGGCAGCATCAAGAACTCCAGCACCCCCCTCGCCCGAAGAACTGGGAAGGTTCGAATCTTGAATGTTGTCTATATTCAGGTTCCTCGTCGATACCGGAATGAACAGGCTCCTATTCGACCAGAGGCCGATGCCCAGGCCGTCTGCATGAGCCGTAGCAAGAAAATCCCCAGTTGGGGACATGGAAAGAGAAGTGCACGTGCTGGACACTCGAAAAAGGTCGATGAGATGTCCAGTTGGCAAGTCCCAGACTCGAATAACAGAGTCCATCGAAGCTGCAATTATCCACCTACCGTCGTTGGAAAAGGTGAAGTCATTAATTTGCCCTGCACAACCCCAAAGTTCGCGTATAATTTTCTTCGTTTCCATATCAACGACCCGTATAGAGAGGTCATCGCAACTAAAAGCGACAAGTTCGCTAATAGTATTGTACCGAAGTGCCGTAATTGCTGTCATCGGATGCCAGTCGAGCTCATCGGAGAGCGAACCTGACTGGAAATCCCAAAACTATAGCAACACCATGAAACAATCAGCATGAGACCGCGCAATAAGATAAACAGATAATCATCGCACCTTGACTTTACCATCCAGGCCACAGCTCACAGCCGTCCGATTCAACGCATCAAGTGCCAATCCAGTGACCGCTTTTGTATGTTTATAATTCCGCCGAAGAGCTTCACTATTGCTGCTCGCTTTGATTCTCGTCTTTTGTGACGGTAAGCTCTGCCGGTGTTGCCCAGATTGCATGTTGAAAACACCAATACTACCACCTGCGGATCCGACTAAGGCAAAAGTACCACATTGAGAGATGGTAATACTCTATGCACCATGTCAGAAGCAAAAAAAAAAAAAGGAGGATTGGCCCAAGTCTAGTAGGGTTTAGGATCACGCTCACCTTGACATCCGTGCCATCAGCGGTTTCAAAAACCCAACGCCCGGCCTTCTTTTTCCCCCAAAACCAGGTCCTGGCATACTTATCTCCCCTGTGTCCAGTCACTATACTCTCCCATCCCGTCTTGTTGGACGTGCTCGTATCAGTTGCTCTGGGATTCGACCATACCGGCCCTGGAGTCGTGTTGCTCATTCCACCGTCCCGATTCAAAGAGCACGCGATACACGTAACTTCTGGTGTCCTGGAACTATCCCGGCTAGCCGAAGGATTGCCCACCAGGGCCAGGCGCAGATCACCCCTCTTTTTCGCCTTTTGCTCCACAGAGCCTTGGGAAATCTCGGTACTTTGGCTATCCTTTCGTAGACTGAATCCCCAGAGGCTACAGTCTTTGCTCGCACTCAAAAGCCATTTGGCTGTAGATTCCGAGCCGTCAGAGGCAGACGGTAGGAACGAAACGGCTGTTATCGTGTCCGAATGGCCTCGTCTAGCATGAAGAGGTCTTGGAATCGGCGAGAAGGGGGTCTCGTTGAGTATCCAGGTCCGGAGCGAGTTGTCTTTGCCACTAGAGACAATCACAGGTTGGCCGTCCAGGAACTCTATATGGTTGATGCCGGATCCAGAATCGTCTCCTTGAACCTTATGAGCCCGGCGCAATATCCCTACCGTTCGGCCGCCGCGGTTCAGATCCCAAAGTGTAATATCACCACTCTCTAGACTCGCAGTGGCCATCGCGCCGGATTCTCGACCATCTTCTCCAGCACCAAGGCTATCGCTCCGAAAGGTTATGGAAGTTATAGTTTGCGTTTGCGTAAAGGAAAGGATTGATTGACTGGTCTGAACGTTTTGGATAGAGACTGCCCCGTTCTTATAGGCAATGGCAATAACTGAGAGCACCGGACTCGGTTGAAGCACGGTCACAGGGCCGGCATTGGGGAATGCCGGGAAAATGGTATGAATGAGTCGACCTGTTTTCACGTTCCAGATTTCCACTGCTCCATCAGACTTGCCGACAAAGATCTTGTTCAAATAAGTTGGCATGTTGCAGATCTGGGTGACGTGAGCCTCCTGAGCCGAACCCCTTGGAGGGGTGATAGTGGTGTAATATTCGTATGACCCATTTTTCCAAATTTTGATGGACTGTGCACAACAGCCTACAACCCAGGAGCCGAATACAAGGAGCCGTTCAATGGGCTCGGGAGATCCAGCTTGCGCGAGGAGAGATGCAACCTTTTTACCGCGTTTGAAGACCCAAATACCGCCGTCCGCTCCAGATCCAAGTATACCCCAGGCTGCAAATGTCCTATCCTGCCACGCAAAGCTTGCTGTTATATGTTCCGGTGTTTGGGGCCGGCTAATGAAGACTAGTTTGAGCCCTTGCCGTATGTCATAGGTGTGCAGGCAGCGACCGACGGATGTCGTCACTTGGAAAGTCGCTTTGCCCAGCCGAACACATGCGAATGGGACAGATGTTGGCGAAACTAATCCAAGTGTCTAGCAGCAGCGGTCAGAAACGGACAGTGGGCGAGGTCTGTGATCAAACACTTACACGAAACGGAGAGAAAATCCTTGACCCGCTACCATGTAGTTCTGGTTGAGGGGCATTCTCAGTCACAGTCTTTTGTCGTTTCGCGAGGGGTAGCGAGAACGCATCGAATGACGGCATTTTCTTTTTGAGCATAGGTTATCAAAGACAGCTTGAAACTTTTTTGTGGTTGAAAGTTTCATGATAATTCATGCGATGACTAATCTTGAAGTGGAGTAGGTAACTAACTAGTTAATACTAGGGGGTCATCCCACGTCAATTTCCACTATTAGCGCCGTGTATGAGCTGTTCCTAGTACCCTGTGGTAGCCATTGCCACCCAGTAAACCAGGTAATATTGGTGGTTTTGGACCTGTAAGGCCCTCGAGGGCGAGATGTTATGAATCACACAAGGCGGCACTAAAAGGCAGAACCCGCGACAAGGCCATAATCCTGCATGGCTCTGTGACCACAGACTAAGAACCTGCATAGACAGGGGGCCATGGTTTAGGAACCTAGAAAAATAATAATCTACTTTAAATTATAATCCTTAAATACTAATCCTACACTAATAAACCTATAAATACTATAGTCTAAGTACTAAATACTAAAAACTATAAAAAAAATAAAAAATATATAATCGCCTAAAAAAAGTAATACTTATAGCAAGGAGATTTTTAGATTAAGCCAAGAATATAGGAAATAGTAATACCCTAGCATGCTAGGGTCACGTGTAATATATTACTAGGAAGTATTATTAAAAGGGTATACTAAATAATTTATAAGGGAAGGACCTAGGGAAAACCCTTAATAATAATATATAAAAATAGTATACTAGATAAGGGATATATAAAAATACTTACTACTTACTATATTTAGTTTTACTTTATATAATTAATAAAGTTAATATCTAGAGAGTTACCTCTACTACTTTTATTATAATATAATTTATTTATACTTAACTTTATAGGCTTTTTTATATATAGTAAAAACTAGCCTTGCTTTACTTTATTTTTACCTAACCTAATTATAACTTATTTTATCTATAAATTAAATATTAAGTAACCAAGCCTTGCAAGGGCCCTAGGTAAGTTAATTTAAATTATTAGGGTTTAAATTAAATATAACCTCAGGTTAAAAAAAGTACTTAAAAGATTAAGGCCCTTTTATAATAAATTAATTACTAGTTAGTATAAAGTATCTTAAATTAACTTAAAATAACTTTATAATATTTTAAAATTAAAAGGCTTAGTATAGTATTTTCTAGGTATTATAATAATATATAATAAAGCTAATTAAAAGGCTTAATTATACTATTAAAAATAAAACTAGCTAGTAAATACTCTAATAACTAATACTTAACAAATAGTTAACTAATTTATTAAAAAGGTTACTAGGTTAAAAATAAACCTTATTATAAAAATTATGGAGCTTAAATTACATAACCTATTTAATAAAACTAGGTCTAAGCTTAGGTACTAGCTTACCTAGATAAATACCTATTTTAAAATTAATAAGAATAAGTTTAATAGTAAAAAAAATAAAATTCTTTTTACCTTAACCTATTTTAAGGGGGTAATATATAAATAGTTTAAACCCATTAGGGACTACTAGACTACTATAATTAATAAAAGGCTAGATAATACTAGGGAAATTTTTATAAATTATAATATTTATATAATACCTTAAAAATATTTTTAGGGATATTAACTAAGTTAGGAATATTAAATTAAAAATATATAAATTAAAATAAACTAAAAAATATAGTATAATATATAGCATAATTTAACCAGCTATAATCCTATATTTAATAAAATAATAATATATTTATAGGCTAGTTTAAGGAAGGCCTTAAATAAAAAATTATTAAAAAAATAGTAATTATAGAATAACCTAAATTTATTAATAAATTTATTAAATAAGTAATATAAATTAATAACTAGCTTTATAAATTATAAGCTAGATAAAAAGGCTACCTAGATTAGTAATAATATAAATATAGGCTATTATAATATTACTAGATAATAGTTTTAACTAAAAAACTAGGGTAATTATAACCCTTATAAACCTTAACTAATAAAACTTGATATAATATTTTTTAAGGTAAAAAAAATAGTGCTAGAAGAAGAATTTATACTTTTACTAAAATAAATTAGGCTACTAAATAAATAAATATAAAAGTATAAAAAAATAATATAAGATCTAGATAAGGATCTAGTTATAGGTAATAACTAAAGGCTATTAAAAAGCTAATAATAATTAGTGCTACTAGGAAAAATACTTACTTACTAAGGTATTGTCAGAGAACACGGACATTGTCAGCCAATGAATCCAATGCGCCGCAGCCTAGCATTATAATAACTACAGAAGAACTATGTGCTGAGCCAGTTATAGCCCTAACTATAATACTAAGGAAGATAATTATAGCTAATATAGCTAGAGGCTATAATAACTATAATAGATATTTAGTATTTAAAAGGACACTTATTATATTTAGTTTTAGCTACTATTTATTATCTTTAGAATCTAAGCTACCTTACCTTTTGGAAAATAACTTATACTATTTTTATATAATTAAAATAGCTCTTCTTGTCTTTTTTAATTATAGAATACCTTAAGATTTCTAGTTTTAAGATAGATTAGTAGAACTTATCTAATAATAATAAACCCTAAGTTTAATTAAAATAGATAATATTAATTATTAGGTATTATAAGTAAAAAAAAGGAAAGGTTATTATCCCTATTAAATAGCTAATAAATATACCTAGTTAGGTAACTAAAAAAAATAAAAAAAAATATAATAATAATACTAAGAAAAAATAGGTACTTATAATAAATAGTAAAACTATTAAGCTAGAACTTACTATACTAAAAAAGTATAGTCTTTATTAGGTAGTATTCTAAAAACCTAAAAAACTAGAGTTACTACCTTATAAATTTTATAACTATATTATTTTTATTAAAACAGGAAGGGAACTAAACTATAAGTAAATTATCCCTATAAATAACCAAGAATTAAAGATACTTAAGAAATATATTAAGGAATAACTTAAAAGGGGGAATATTTAATTATCTATATTTCCTTTAAAATATAGTGTCCTATTTATACAAAAAATATATATATATATATAGTAACTATTAACTACTTAATAATATAACTATTAAAAATTAATACTGACTACCTTTAATCTAGAAAATTTAAGATAAAATTAGGGGAGTATAGTAGTTTATAAAATTTAATATTATTAATATATACTACTAACTAAGGATAGCTAAAAAAAATTAAAAAATAGTATTTAAATCTAAGTTTAGACTTTATAAATACCTAGTAATACCTTTTAAATTTACTAATATACTAATAAGCTTCTAGTAATTTATTAACCAGGGACTTAATAAATACCTTTATAAATATATAATAATATTTTAATTTTTATACCTATACTAGACAAGCTAATATATTAGATAAAAAAGATTTTATAATAATTACTAGAGCTAAAGCTAAAGTATAAGATTAAAAAATATAAATTCTATATTTAAAAAACTAAGTTCCTAGAATACTAGGTTATAAAAAATAGCCTATAACTTAAAAAATTTAAAATAAAAGCTATTAAAAAATAGCCTTAACCAAGGAATATTAAAAAAGTATAATAATTTAATAGTATAATTAACTACTATAAATAGTATTGTCAGAGAACGCGAACATTGTCAGCCAATGGATCTGATGCGCCGCAGCCTAGCACCATAATAATAATAGAGGAATAATAAGCCAAGCTAATTAAAGCTAGGATATAATACTAAACCTAATTAGAACTATAGTTATATTAGGAAGTATAATATAATAAAATAGTTGCTTTGACAGGACATACTAGATGGTTTAACAAGATATAATAATAGAATATATTTAAGGACACTTATTATATATAATTAGTTTTAGTTACTATCTATTATTTTTGGAGTCTAAGCTACCCTACCTTTTAAATACTTTTTTAAGCTATCTTGTTTATAAGAAAGCTACTTTATTTTTTTTTAATTATAGAATACCTTAAGACCTCTAGTCCTAAGATAGATTAGTTAGGCTTATTTAATAATAATAAACCCTAAGTTTAAATTAAGACAAGAACTATATTTATTAATATAGGTAATATTAAAGGTATAACTATCTAGCAGACTATTTTTATTATAAGTAAGTTATTTAAGGGAAAACTTATAGCTGCCCTCGCGAAAATTAAAAAGCTTAAAAATATTAGTAAATATCTCTTAACTAAAACAAGTTAACTTAAATTATTTAAGGGTATTAAAGTAAATAAGGCAGAACCTTTTAATAGTAAGTAATTTACTCTAAGATAATACTTAACTTTTATAAATATATAGATTAGGATTAATAACTTAACTAATATAAATAAAAGTAATAAGGTACTTTTTACTAGAACTTACCTTACTAAAGTAGCTTTTAACTAGTTTAAACTATTTATATAAGACTTTTAGGAATATACTAACCCTAATAATAGGAAAAATAGTACTAATATTATTTTTACTAGTTACTAAGGCTTTAAAAAATAAATTACTAAAGCTTTTAAAAACCCTAATATAAAAAAAACTACTAAATAATAAATAAATATACTATAGCAAGGACTATATATAAATATTAAAGAACTTACCTTAAAATTCTACTAGATTATATTAAACCTTAACTAGGAAGATAAAGTATATTAATTATAGTATTATAATATTTTTAAACTAAAAATTAAAAATTAAAAATATAATAATATATTAAAAAAAAGCTAAAATACTTAATAAAATAATTAATATTATATCTAGGATTAAGAGCTAATTAATTAAATAACACTTTAAAAAAAAGTAATAAAATTAAGTAAAAAATAACTACTATAATTAATATTAGAACAGGAGCCTAAAAAAAAATAAAAATAAAAATATAAAAATAAATACTACCTTTATTAAAAAAAAAAATAACTAAGGTAATAAAGAACAAAGGAAGTTTACAGGGAAATACTATAATTATAAAAAAATTAGATATATTAAAAAATATTATTAATTAAAGTATAAGGGTAC
>JAMAHF010000151.1:0-24309 GCA_023627405.1 Penicillium sp. S1316
TGGTACTGGAATCGACCGGACTTGTTAAGGCTCTGCCACAGGTGACCGCGAGCCGCCCTACCCCTGTTGTCTCTGGCGCCCCCTCAACAGCGCGGCAGTTGTTCACATCAACGGTTACTCCAGTGGTGGACTACGCCTCTAATGTCTGGATGCACGCGTTCAAAGATAAGGCCATCGGGCCCATCAATCGGGTCCAACGGGTTGGAGCTCAAGCAATTGTGGGAACATTCCTCACCGTTGCAACCAGTGTGGCGGAAGCAGAGGCTCACATCACCTCTGCACAAAGCCGGTTCTGGAGACGGGCAGTGAAGATGTGGACGGACATCCACACCCTACCGGAAACCAACCCACTCCGCAGGAATACGGATCGTATCAGGAAATTCCGGAGATTCCACCGCTCGCCGTTATACCAGGTGGCAGACGTGCTGAAAAATATCGAGATGGAAACACTAGAAACTATTAATCCATTTACATTAGCACCATGGGAGGAACGACTGCAGACCGATATTGGACAAGCCCCAGAGTCACAGGCAGAAGCTGGCGGATCCATGCAGATCGCAGTCAGCAGCTCAGCACGGAATGAGGTAGTGGGATTTGGCGGAGTGATTCAAAAGCAGCCGCCCAAGTACAAGAAGCCAAGACTAAAGACCTTTTCCGTCACACTTGGCGCAAGATCGGAGCAGAACCCATACTCGGGAGAGCTGGCAGCAATGGCACACGCATTGAAGACGCTACCAGCACTGAAATCGTACAGAATCACGCTGCTAACGAGCAACAAAGCGGCCGCACTCACACTGGGGAACCCGCGACAACAGTCGGGCCAGGAGCACGTTTGCCTGATATACAAGCTGATCAGAAGACTGCGAAAAAATGCAAACAGGATCACAATCCGCTGGGTCTCCACGAGTGAGGATAACGAACTATTGGGCCTCGCTAAAGTGCAAGCCAGAGCAGCGACCCAAGAGGGCCCCGTGCCATACATACAGCTCCCCAGAATGAAATCAACCACTCTCAATATCGCACGATCCCAGCAAAGCACCACCGGCAAAGGCTTGCCAGAGAAAGTGGGCAAACACGTGAAAAGAGTGGACGCGGCCCTCCCAGGCAAGCACACCCGACAGCTGTATGACCGATTATCGTGGAAAGAAGCGAGCGTGCTGGCCCAGCTCCGGACGGGCATGGCAAGATTAAACGGATACCTCTACCGAATCAACGTTGCGCAGACCGACCAGTGTGAATGTGGACAAGCAAGAGAGACGGTAGAGCACTTTCTCTTTCGATGTCAGAGATGGACGACATATCGGACAGAAATGCTGCAATGCACCAATACCCACCGGGGCAACATATCCTTCTTCCTGGGCGGGAAATCGCCCTCAGATAATCAAGACTGGACTCCAAACTTAGAATCAGTACGAGCGTCAATACGGTTTGCAATCGCCACCGGCCGACTCGACGTCGCTTAACCATATAGTCGAACACAAATCACCCACTCTTCCCAACCTAACTCACACCAACCGCCTCGTGGCAGACACGGTAGGCACGCTTCAACTGCCGAAGATGGGATGTTGAACACTTGGAGAAGCGCCTTCAAGCCAGCCTACTAACAAAACTACTAACCCACGAGAATCTCCTACGATCCTGATAGACGGCATGACATATGCTAAAAGTGAAATTGTACGGGCTAGAAGGAGACATGGCACCCGATAGGAAATGTACTAGTAACTTAGTGATAGTTGCCCTTTCGGCTCAGCCGCCGGGCGTTAATAAATTGTTTGTTTGTATATGATTCAGAGGGATGAAACATGGCCCGAGTCTGATGATAGGATAAAATCCAATAGCTATCCACACGAGTTGGAACGGTGATTGAATGGCTGAACGTCTGAATTCATATGGAACCTCTTTTGCTACTCCGATGTGGAGAAAGGAGGAGTTTTCGTGCAATAGTTGTTAGAGTGCGGTAAAGGCTATGATTGGCTGGACGTGGCCGCAGATGTGAAGCCTTCAGTAGGTCTCATTCGGCCAATCAATTTGATGGAGTGGGAGAAATGCTCTTAATATAACTTGTATACCACTTCTATCCGCCTTGAAGTAAATGACAGCTCATAGAGGCCTGCAGAAGCGGAGTTACCAAGTATAGGCCTAATGTTCCCGAGAACTAACGCCATGGTTCCAGGGGCCTTTAGTGTTTCTTCGAACAACCATTGTGTTCCTAGGATCGAGGATATCACTTCTTGAGAATGGTCTGATAGATCCCAAGTGTCCCAATGTTCATAAGCTAATAAGTTTCGCACCCAGGAACCCACCATATATTCAGCATATCTACAAACGGGGAAAGCTCCCCTGCAGTGATATCCCGCGGAATACTGTTATGAACCTAGCCAGGCGGCACTACGAGGCAGAATCGGGCGCGGGTTGACGAGCCTAAGGAGACCAAGATGTGCGGACCGAGACCCATCGGGGACTAGCAGCCGTTGACGATGAGCCACAACGGACCACGGTCCGCTGAGGATCGCGATCCAGGGACGACGGGCTTGGAGGAACCAGAAACCAGGGACGCGGAACCCACAGAGACAATAAACCATGGCCCGAAGAAAAACGCAACTGCGACAAGGTAAAAGAACGGACGGCAAGCTGGGCGCGGTAAACGGCTCCCTTTGCACCGCCCCATCTGCCGCCCGCAACCGCCTGCCGCCGCCGGTCATCCACCCGCCCCTTACGGTATAGCGCTGACTTTCTGTCGTTCACCGACCGAGAAATCGCATGCTGGAATGGTCTTGTCTAAGGTACTATGGCCCACGCTTTCGCCACCCCAGCCCATGAGGAGCATATGACGGATCCTTCCCGCGCCGTGGAGGAAGTAAGTCTGGGCCGAGTTGATCGTCCCGATGAAGACGGGAACCGCCGATTCTTGGGCACGCTGGAGGGCCCGGTAGACCTCGGCTTCGCGCGAGACCTCCCCCCAGAGTCTCGACATCGTCCCTTTCCCGACAACGGTATATCCAAAGGTGGCACACGTAATCTTGAATGGTGCGCCGGAGGACCCACAGGGGTCGATGGGAGTGCAGTTATGATCCAGATCCTGATTGAGCTGCGCCTGGAGCTTGAAAATGGGGATCGGGGGCCCATCCCAATTGACGATAGGGTATAAAGGCGGTGTAGAATTGGACGTGAAATCTGGTACAACATTTGATATCGCCCTGGACTAGTAGAGCGGTGACCGGAATTTTATTTTTCCTCTTGGGCCCCTTACCTGCCCAGTACTTAAGTAGTTAGGTAGTCAACAGAAGAGCCTCCAATGTGGTCGAATTTTTCTTAATCCATCAAAGTGAACGTTGTTGCTGTGTCCGACATTGCGCCATTCTCAGAAATAGACAATCATCGGATATCACAGTTCAGTCCTCCTCCCGCCAATTCCCCACATTGTTTGTTCCTTTCCCTTGCTCGACCAGCAGCTACGAGACCATGCACCAAACACTAAGACCGCTCAACTACGGATGCACGGATTGGCGGATCAGTAGTCAAAGAGCCGCAGATCTGTACAGTTCTGGTACCAGGCTCTGGACGAAAAAGGATCTCGAAGACATAGAGCAACAATTGCGCCAGTCCTATACGATGGAAAGATTTTCAGTCCGTCGAATAGATGGAAGCATAATCCAAATCTACAATCCCATGTTCCAAGTGCAGAATCCTATCTGGTACGGGGATATAATATTTTGGCCCATTTTCAGCCTGCAATCTAAGTCTTCCTTAGGAAACCTCATGTCAAGTACCAAGAATATTGGCAACTTGTGAAAGCACAACCCAACGGCCCGATCGAGACTTACCTATGCTCTTACATCGTGGATTGGAGCAATCAGACTGCACGAAACTTTCGAGAGCTTATAGCACAGCCTATGCAAGTCTTTGACGAGAAACAATTGTTGTGGCAGAACAGCAAGACCTGCAGGCAGTTGGCAGCCTTGGTCCAAGATGTACTCGGTACGAACACTGTGAAGAAGATTCTCTGCTTTGGGCTCGGTGATTTTTGCCGCTCCGCGCCTGAGTGGCTAAAAAAGCAGCACGACTCTTGGGATGAGAACTTGGAGGTGAAAAATGTGATGGGCTGCATGATTCAGCATTCGATGGCTCTTACTATTGCTCAACTTTGTCGTGGCAATGAAACATTGCCATTACTTGCTCAGGACCCAGAATATACGAAGGTCGCAGAAGACATCCTAACCAAGAAGGAATTCAAAATTGTTGGGACTCACGGTGCAGGAGGATTCGCGGAAATTGACGAGGACTCGATCATAATATCACCATTTGCTGCCGCACCAGTCAAGCAAATCATCGCTGATCTTGCTCGGCCTTTGCTCATCATTTCCACCGGTTTTGAAGTCTTCAATAGCAATGAGTAAGTTCGCTTTATCGATCGCTGAATATGTCTAACCATGGCACTCCACAGGAAACCATTGGCAGATGCTGAATCTCCGAGGACAAGGCAAATGTGGCTTGATTATGATGCCTATAGCCTTCCAAGCCATCCTGATGACGTTGAGATATGCTCTGCATTGAATGGGTTGCATTTGTATTGTAGACGCCAACGACGTCTGGATATGCGAGAAGCATGAGTTCAAGCCATCGCAAATATGAAATGGATTTCAGAACGGGAGGTCTTATGTACTTGGTGTCTCACACCCCTTATGTGCTGCGATTGATTTCGTAAACTGTTCCACAAGAGCCCGCAGAGTCATTATTCAGGTGCAACCTCATGGTTGGTTGCCGGTCAAGCAGCTTCAGTGACAGTTCAAAAAGAAAAAAACATTGCAGCTATTCGCCTCCCGCCTCCGATCGTTTACTCCTTTTTCTTGGAGCAATTGCAACAGGCATAACAAGCGCCACAGTCCGCATGGACAAAGCTCTTCTCCTGTCCGCAGGTGCAACATTTGATCGCGTTCACGGGACCGGTTATGTCGGATTCACAAGCCATGACGGAGGCAGAGACTATATAGATATTAATTAGGGGACCACCGATCAGCAACAGAGGGCACGTGTACTATACTTGAAAGGATTTGGCAATCGGGTGTACGTCTGAGAAGCGGTTTAGGAAAGCAGGCAGAGCAGGCAGTCTGTCGACTAGGTTATAGGAATCAAAACCACGAACGTGATTGTTGAAAAGTTCAAGTCACAACTGTTCCTTTCGCGCTCTTAAAACAACAAGAAAGCGGGGTAATAGACGTGACAGGTCACCTGGGCATAAAAACTGGCGAGGCCACTATATCCAATAGCCTCGTGAGCACCGGATGATTTCTAACGGGTCTGTCCTGCATGTAGAATCACTGAGGATGCCTCCTCCTAGTTAACTCGAGTGTGATGGCACCTGCATTTGGCGCTAAAGATGGCTCACTAGCACCAATCAATGGATATTACTGAGCAGCTGTGTTGATCAATAGGCTTCAGCGAGGCCCCAATTTGGGTCCAAGGCACCTGTCCGTGCGCTGTGTGCCCTTGAATGGTCAAGAATGGTTCGGTCTGGGCTCTATCTGCGATACAGACGAGATCCAGGCCACATCTTCTGTTTTAGAAGGGGTGGTGCGAAGGCTGGTTTGCGCGTTCTCATTGTTCATGTATGGGACAACGGCTCTCGAGCGACATACTATGGCGCTCGTGACTCAAACGCTGGAGCCCAAAAGTACTTTTTTGAACGGACGTGCGCGCTGTTTGGTGCGGTAAAGGGATGATAGTCGGGGTGCCCATGTCACTTGAGGCTGATTACAGGGCGCGATCGGGTTCAACACAGCAGATCGGGCGGAACTTAATATTCTATTTGGCGGCTGAAGGTGGCCTGTAGCCAATTAACTGTTAAGCAGCAGGTCACAAGATGGGGTGTTCCATCACACTTTCTCGGGATAGATTGCCGGCTCAGCTTGCCTCCTAAATCTAATAAAAGACCCAGAACTTGAGAAGTCATTGTTTCTTCTGACCGACCGAAAATAATAATCCATAAGACAATCGATGACTTTAAAAAAATCATAAAATGTGTGGCTTTCCAAGATTCCTTGAAGGCAGTCGTAAAGCAAAATAATATCGTAAATAGTCCATTGAACCAACTGTGAAGGGAAATAAAATGATTAATCAAAATGGCAGAGCTTGATGTATCCCAAATTATCGTTTCAACGGTGGCATCGTTCTGCGCTGGGTTATCTCTCGTACTCTGGTTTGCCTTGGTTTGCGATGGACATCCGTCCCGACTTGTCTTACTCCGCCAAAACCCCTACGTTTTCTCACAGGCTGTGGTAGGAGCTCTGGTTTGGACTGGCCTCATTGGGTCAGTGGCATTGGCTGTTTTCCAGCCAGTCCTCCGAAGCGGTGAGTAGCATCCAAGCTTCTCTCCTCACCCAGCTGAGTGCTACGCCCAGATCCTTCAAGGCCTGCTCTGACAGTCGAGCTGGGATTCCTTCTTCTTCTGCCACCGATAAACGAGGTAAAAAATACTCTATTTCAATGGTAAACCTGCTGACATCAACGAGTTTCTCGGCCTTGTTAACCAACGTCTCCGGTCAACTCGTACTTTCATCATCTTTCCTATCTCCAAAACTTTGCTACTGCTAACGTAAGTCTTGTTCTCAACCTCGGTCGGTTATAATCATAACTCAGTCGAACAGTTTCTTTCTCGACCAAATACAACGCCGAATTCGTCACATTCTCTACGCATCAATTATTTTACTCACGACTGCTGAGATACTCTTTTTCGCGATCCAGTACCATCAGCTCTGGCGAATTTGCGACCGGGTAAACACTTCGTACCCAATATCTTCTCGAAATCCGGATCTCTTCCAGAATCAACCCTCCAAACATCAACGGACTCTTAGGGCGGCAGCTTTAAGTGCCATGGTTCTCTGGTTTCTGTCAGGTCTCATCACAGTCAGCGCATATCTTGAACTCTTTCCTGGACCACAGCTAGCAACAGTGAGGAAGGCCCGTTGAATCGTCCGGAGTCGTTACTGACCTAGAAAAGGCCCAAATAGCCATGCTAAGCTTGATGAGATTAGTTATTCCATTTTTTTTGAGCAAGGAAATTTGACGTCCCTCCCATTCAGATCTTGAGGTAAGCCAGCCCTTCGACACATTCCATACTCGTCGTCGACTGACATGCCGTGTCTACCCGATTAGGCCGCAACCGTCACGTGTTACTCGTCCCCCCATTATCTGAAATTTGATTTAAGCGGCATCGTTACTTGCGGAATACTTTTCCCGCAACCTTCTGCCAAAAACCGATTCGAGATTCCATCCTCCGTATTCGAATATCCTATCGCCTGTTCTACATTGAAGCTTCAAGGAAAGAAAGAAAGACATCTGAGATGGCCGAAGAAGGTGGAATTATAGCGGTGGAAGGTCACACGTACAAAATAAAAGGTGCAGCTCTTTTTCGGGAGACAGACTACAGGAGAAGAATAGCAGCACAGGGAGAATCGATAGTCGTTTTTGACCCGAAAGCGGATCCCCGATCTCCTGCCGTTTGGGAGAATGGACAAGACCCTGCGATGGAAGAAACTGCAATTGTGCCTGCCGGATGCCAAGTGAGTGTGATTGCTGCTCCTGTGATAGGAGCAACAGTGACTTTCACGCGCGAATAATCTCAACTTCTGCTTCATATATCAAGTCGAAGCCGGCACGACGGCCAACCACTAAGACGATTGAAATATCCTGACTTCGGTCTTTCGGCACGAAAAAATTGAGGCAATCTGTTCTATCTGAACCGCTACCCCCCAATCTCTCAGCAAAGAGTCGTCTTTCCCATTTCCATTGCTCGCTACTCGTTATCGCCCCTGAAAGTCGTTCAATGAAATGTGGTAGCTTGCTGGTTGGCATGGACGCCATTTTATAGTCGATTTCTATTATCATTTTAGCATCAGTCTCTATGCATGAAATGGCGTTGCTTCTAACTTACCTTTGCTTCTTTGTTCTATCATCTGTTTGTCATTATTAGTCTCTGGGTCACGAAGTTCTCTTTGAGGTGGTGAGCCTTGGTCTGTACGCTTCCGTTTGTATTGCACCACAGGTTCTGGTTCTTCCACAATAGTTGGTCTCTCTATGTTTTTAACAAAGCTCTGGAATTGCTCGCAAGTATCCAAAGGTTCCTCGTCCTTCAGGCAAAGTAGGCTTTCGAAAATCTTTGGCGGTATTTGATCAAAAGTTACCTCCTTCAAGTCTTGGATGAGAAAATCGAAGGTGCCATCCGCCATGACCGTTGGGTGTATCCATGCGGATGGCTGTGGAAAAGACATTGCCCACTTCAAAACCAAGTGATGAGATTCGACGCGAAGTTTTTCACATCGGGTCCGGGATTTGGCTTTCCTGATTTGTACTTTGGTGGGATCCAATACAGACTCATCTGGACCCCGAAAGATAAGCACCAGATTTTTTCGGAAGATTGCGGGGTCGAATTCATCGGCAGCTTTAATTTGGTTTGCAAGGGCTCGTTCTTTGTCTGTTGGACCTGCCCTTCGCAATAGAAGTTCCACATGAGATTCAATACCTGCCACAGCTGTTTTGAGTTGCATGCTAAGTTTCTGAATTTCGTCCAGCTGCTCGCGGTTTGGACGAATTTTAGAGCTCAATTTGGGACCCAAACTTTCCATGTGGTTAAGCAAATTCGAGAACTGAGAGAGGACCGCGCCCGCAGACATGTTGCCCTAGTTTGATAAAACTCGGGAAAATTCCTGGCTGTTAAAAATTCAGAAGCAAGCTGACGGTCGCTTAAATAGGCTCCAGCCCATGTGAATGCCCCACTATGATGCATGACTCGGCCAATCTACGGCCCAAACAATGTGCTGCCCGATCAAAGTTTTTAAAGCCCTCGCAAATTACTGAGATGACGATTTTTTTGTTTCTCGACGATGTCACTAATTCTGCTAGTATTGAGTAGTCTGTAGCTAGCTATCCAAGGAAGTGATAATGGCTACAGGTACGTATCCTCTGAGCTTCCAGTTAGAAGAGACTACACGATCGACACAGTTTAGTATTTCAGGATAGCCAGTTGGAAGATCCCGCACAATACAGCCTGTCCGAGCCCTCCGTAGCGCATCTCGCGGCACAATGTTATTCAGATCGTGCTGTGGTCGAGACCATGACCAAGCATCCCGAAGAATGCTAGCATGATTCCTCCGTCGGTCGAAAAGGAGTAGTACGAGAGGGAGGGAGCGAGGAGAGGGGCCTATATTGAAGTATCTCTGCGGCAGACATAAAAGGCGGCGTGTTTCCTCCTGAATTCGTTTTTATATCGTTATCATTGACATTCGAGCCCTCATCGTACCAATCTGCTCCAAGACACCATTACCAATCACAGTACATCAGCTAATATGGTTGCAACTCACCAAGACATTAACGCGTCCCCTCCAGTCCCCCAAGCTGTTGACCGGGGACTAGAGAGAAAGCCTTTGCCCACTCTCGTTGCTGGAGAGCTGGTGTCAGTCGTGACTGAACTGGTGAAGCAAGCCTTGTCCAACCCGGCTACATGGCCCGGTGGGCAGCCAACCACTCCGGTCTGTGCCTTTGGACCATCCACGCCGCCGCTTGATACCCACGAACTGGAGAAGCAGTTGATAGACATTGCTGAGACCAGCTGTCAGTCTGACTGTACTGACTTTGACTCCCTTGGCACTTTCGACGCTGGAGAGGTCAACCCCGAAAATCTCATGGCCGAAAAGCAGCATAGTCCAGATTCTCGGTCCGAGGAGCTGGTTACAATGGGTCAGTTGAAATGTCTGCTCCAAGCTGTGCTGGAACACAAACCTCAATCGACTTCGGAGATTGCGGAAAGTGATCTGGTCGACAACCAGCACAAAGAGGAAAAAGTTGGAGCCTCCATACCAGACTACAAAATCATCCTTGAAAAGTACAGTTTCCCCACTCCAAGCATTATGTTTCAAGTTCACTGACGGGCAATAGGTGGCAAAGACTGATCGACGAAGGGCATTCTTCAGTTGGACCAGCTGTGGCTACTAAGCCTGCCCAGGCCCCGTGTGCTAGTAAGGAACAGGAAGAGAACGTTCAGGTGGTAGATGAAATTGATCTCAAGAGTCCAATCTGCACTACCCCGGAAGATTTCAAATCGTTCGAAAAGTGGGCCTCGACACCCCAATTGAAGACGGTCGTGGAAATGTAAGCCTCAAACCCCTCCTCCCATCACTTTCCAGCAACTAGCTGACGCCGATATAGCTGGGACAAAGGCGCGAGCAGATACAAAATCGGAGAGCCAGTAAAGACCAGCAGTAGTCTAGACGACTATGTTGAATATGCATTCGTTGTTCGCGAACGTGTTGGTACGTAATATTTTTTTCGCAAGCCGAAGCAATACTAACGGTACGATTAGAACGAAATTCTGAGAAAGTCACGACTTACATAGACATCAAATCTGAAGGCCTGCGCAACGTCCTGCGGGTAGTACTGCACGACATCAAAGCCATTAGCCTGATGGAGGAAAAACCATCGGTAACTAAGAAAAGAGTATCATATCTGAGAAGATTGCTGACCGGGTCTAGATCGAGCGAAACATCCTTTTTCATTTCCTCCCGGAGCTCGACAAATACGCGGAGAATATGAACAACTCAGACTGCGCGTTCCCGCGGCAGTGCCTCCGCTTGCTCGTCGACCACCTCAAGCAAGCGTTTTCCTCCATCTCGCAGCGTGTCGAGTCAATGCTGGAGCACGGCCACATTACTTATGACCTTCTCTGGGCGCTTTTCAAACCGGGTTCCCATGTTTTCACGACATGCTTCGCCACAAAAGAGCCGCGATGTGTTATATTTGACGCAGGGGAAGAGATAACACAAGATGGCGAGACGTGGTTTAATCTCGAATGCCGATTCCTTGATTATGACGGAGTCAAGTTTGGCGAGGCCGGAGTCTTTCCGCGTGTGCCAAAGTTCCGTGGGTCAAAGCCAATCGAGACCCTTGAGGCCTTCCCTCTCTGCTACCATCCAAGGCACCAGCAAGTCCGAAAAGACTTGGTCGAGAGAGGCCAAAAGTTTCGGGATTTGGCCGGCTCGCACATTCGGCACTGCAATGGCAGCGCATTCTTTATGAACAAAGGAAAGGCAATCAGAGTCAACATCAACAGTCGAGTGGGAGTGGACGCCGCATTTTTCCATGATATGCAGCCAAACTACTCCCGACCGTCACTCCGCGACCTAGGGGCCAAGGGCAAGAATGGAATTGCGGTAATTAACCTAGGTGCGATGCTCATGGAGGACCGGGAGCGGCAGAAGGAGAGAATGCAAGGAGACGGCATGGAGGCGCAAAAGTTGTGCGAAGCCAATTTCTTGGTTACTAGCCCAACTGTATGCTGTTTCAGTTTCAAGGAGAAAATGTTCTGTATGTGAAAGAAGTGACAGTATCTTGGCGCCGGACTAATATGGCTCCAGTGGAATGCGCAGTCAGTGCTCTTGGGAACGTGGATTGGTCCCCCGAATCGCTCGACTGTCTGCAGATCCCTTCAGAGACTAAGAAGCTCCTCTTGTCAATGGCGAAAACCCGTCTGGGATTGATACCCACGGTACCATTCGACGACGTAATTGATGGGAAAGGTCAAGGACTCAGCATCCTTCTGGAGTATGTCAGCAAATTTTCTATTACTATGTCGAGGTTTCCACTTTAACCCGTGCTAGTGGCCCACCTGGCGTCGGAAAGACGTTCACGGTTGAAGCAACCTCAGAATATTTCAAGCTGCCTCTCTATTCGGTAGGAACCCGTCGCGGCGCTAATTGTGGCCTCCCTAACTTTCCCAGATATCCGCAGGCGAACTTGTCGTCGACCACGGAGATTCCAATGCACTTGAGCAACAACTTGAAACAATATTCAAGACTGCGAAACACTTCAAAGCCGTGCTTCTCTTGGATGAGGCAGATGCGTTCATGGAGCAGCGTACATCTTACCACGGTACTCACAATCGCCTGGTGACGGTTTTCCTCCGAAAGCTGGAATATTATCAAGGAATTCTTTTCCTAACTTCGAATCGCGGTATCCAGCTTGATGAGGCGATCCTTAGTCGGATTCATTTAACCATCAAGTACAAAGACCTAAGCAGGGATTTTCGCAAGGGTCTGTGGTCAACTTTTCTGACTAGGGCACGTACAGTCCAAGGACCTGCTATGATCGAGGAGCATGACCTCCGACGACTGGAGTCTTTAGCTCTCAATGGACGAGAGGTGGGTTCTGAAGCGCTGCTTTGCACTTCTCACAGGCTGACTAGCATGAACTAGATCAAAAACATCGCAGCAGTCGCACATGCTCTCGCTGAGGCGGATGCTAGCCAGGTGAGCTATAAATACCTGGAGTTAGCCGCGGAATCGAATCAGAAATTTTCGAAGGAGTTCGGCAGACAGGAGATGTATATCTAGCAGCATACCTAAAAAAGTCATGTGGATAATAATCTTGATCCTCGCTGTTGTCGAGCGGTTCGGCGCTTGGTGCGATATGCTCCTTAGTACACGATAGTCCGTAATACCAGTCCTGAAGCTTCACATCTGAATCAACGTTTTCACATAACCCAAG
Organism: Penicillium sp. S1316; assembly: GCA_023627405.1. NCBI lineage: Eukaryota > Fungi > Ascomycota > Eurotiomycetes > Eurotiales > Aspergillaceae > Penicillium > Penicillium sp. S1316. The sequence continues at coordinate 12,535 of JAMAHF010000151.1, forward strand.
GGATTACACAATAGTCAAGTTTGAGAGCTGGAATTGGACGATCCATTCGTATCTAAGTTTCTCCATAGGGTCCGTAGGCACTGCGTTGCATTTGACCATCTCTTCCCACAATTCCATCGGTCGTACTCCTGCCCGGAGGGTCTCCACGGAAAGTTTATGCGGTGGCTTATATTCAACGGCGAGGAGGGAATTGGTGCTACCGCACACGCGGTGAATGCAAAATTGGTCGGGCCGCGGACGGCGTGAAATATGAGGATTATTTGCGTCTAATTCAGCCTGGCTTTCGGTCAACGCATTGGTGTGGTTGTCGAACCAAATACCATCACCAAGCGTAGACTCCTCTCGAGCAGCCGGAATCTTGCCCCAGCTCTCAAATAATGTCGCGCACATGATCTTCCACAGTGATCCGTTCACAAGTCTCGATGCCTTGTTCACTGCTGATAGGCCGAAGAGCGAAACGCCTAGCAAACTCTTCAAGTGTAATCACGGGAGGGAAGTATTGTGCTCGGAATTCATCAGTAGATTGTAGGTAGGTGCATACCCTGTCGTAGATGGCTTGCTGTTGACGCCCTTAGGGAGGGGTATCGTCCCGGTGGTCGAGCGAGACGGGTTTGCGACTTTCAAAGGTCGGGAGAGTAGGTTGTGGCAGTGGCGTAGGAATTCCAGGAAAGTTGTCTGACAGGTGCGTTCTTCAATCTGGTTTCGTTGTGATTCGGCCGGCTCCCGCCTCTCTTTCTCGCGTCATCCTTCATCTTCTGCAAGCTTCCTCTCTTCTTCCTGCAAAAAGAGACTTTTGTAGTCTGGAGAGCTGTGATCGTGCCATCAACTGTTGGAAAGGGGGAGCTTCGTGACGACCAGTGACAAATGGTGAGGTCGGCTGCTCACGGCTCCCGGCACAGGTATTTTTCCGGAGAATAGTTGAATAATCACTCATGGAGGGCTTGATAATTATTTCGACAATTAACTATCTACCGCCTCGTTCAAAAGCAAAGGTACTCTTTCTTTTCTCTTCACAGTGCTCTGCCACTTCTCGGAGCTCCTGTTGCTGAGGTGTGGCCCGGCGATTGTTTCTTCCATCCCTTATACTATTCAGCAGGTGATTGACAAAGGCGAAGTCTCAGCCGTCCTGAAGGCAACCATGCAGCTTATGTCTTGGTCAAGCGGTCGCAGCTTCTCAAAATCGATCCGCTCGCCTCATCGTCAATGTTGATCTCCCCCACTTGCGTGAAGTTGGCGACAGAATCCTCTCTAACCCGCCCACGGGATTTCTATCGTTCCCAGTCGTCTTTCAGTACATCTCCTGGTCTCCTCATGGTCCTAGTCACCGGAAACATCGGATCTTGCTCGCTGGTCCGGACAAGAGAAGAAAAGGCATGCAATCTATACTGCATCAGATTAAGAGTACTTGTTTGATTTGGACATTTAGTGACTTCCCGTTTCCAGTCCTGATCTAATACCAGCTAAAAGATTAAGAGGCTGAGCGAACAAGGGCATAAAAATACATCGAAGAAGAGGACAGTGGTAATGAGAAAGTTCGATCTAACCGCAGACCTAGAAAACACACGAACGGCAGAAGGCTAATTGTGGGGCGAGAGCCTCAGCTTAGCATTTGACATGTATTCCCGAGCGGCAGATACTACCATCAAAGCAGCCGCAGCCTTTTGAAGTCGGATCCGTATGAAAGGGAGTAGAAAGTGAAGGGCAGGCCCAGGAGAAACGCACTGCCTATACAGCAAGTAGTTTTCGTTAGAATCCATCATATAGCTAAATTCCTCGAGCGCTGGTAGTCGCCCCCCTCTTGACTGGACGCCCAGAAGGATTGCTGTCAACGAGTAAAAGTTACTCAGACGATGAAGTTCCTGGAACGAATATTAAAAGAGGCAAGAATAAAGGCATGACGAATTCGAATTTACCTGAATCAATTCGACCAACTTTGAATTAAAGCCGGCAGTTGAACATTCTTCTGATTCACAGGAAAGGTTGTTCCAACGAGTATTAAGAGTCGACAGTACATCGCCGCTGCCCTTCATAAGACTGTCAACAGTAAGACCTTGAAAGAGACAGAGATCTGCGTTCGAAAGCTGGATTGCCAATGCCTCAGGTTTCATGTGGTACAATTGGTCGAGAAAGTCAGTCCGAGTGTCAAACTCCTGCAACCAGACGCGCTCAGGACTACTATACCAGCGTGTAAAGCGTACTGCCAAGGCGTCGAGTTTCATATCCTGAATTGGGCTGTTTCTGGAAAGAACTCTTTTGAGCGGATCAGTAATGAACTGAAAATTAATATTGTATTCGACCCATTTCCGTCTCACAAAGCAGTTGCAGGCATGCTCAACTGCGTGGGATAGGAAAGGGTCTGCCTCTTTCTTTAAGACCTTGGGGCTGTTAGTATAAGCAATAGACGGACAAGTGGGGAATGGAATCTAAACTCACTTTCTTCACATCCAAGTACTTTCCATATTCTTCTGCATGTCTTCTGAGATAGTAGTAAAGCATTGCACTTAGACAATCATACTTCGACTCGAGGAATCTCACGGCACCTGAAGAACCTGTTGCTTCCTTCACCCAGTCCTTGAATTGAACACAGTGGAAGTATCCCTCACTCTCGGAGATAAGATACGATGCGATTTTTTCGGCGCTAGAATCTTGTGCATCACGCGATTTCCAATTCCAAATGAGCAGCTTCATCCCCTCCGGTATCTCAGGTGAAATTCCATCTATGCCGGCTGCGAAGGCAATGTCCTGGTTGACAGACACATTACCACTGAAGACACTAGACCCTTGGCTCGTCTTGCGCCCTTGTTGAGTTGCTGACAGGTCGTGGTCTCTTAATTCCGTGACGCCCAAACTAAAATCCGGGTTCACGACGTCAACAAGAGTATCCTGAGAGGATGTATTCACATAATGAATGGGGTTTTTCTGTCCACAGACCTCTGTCAGTATATTAGTCAACTCAAAACCAGCTTATCCAAGATATTTCGTACTCACAGGGCTGACTTTGGGATAGAGAAGCATCTCATCGATGAAGTTAGTCAGGAGACCGGAGCTTCGTCTCGTCTTGCTCCTCTCTTGAGCCGCTTGGTCGTAGTAATGCACTTGACAACCGAACTTATCACCCTGCTCACAGCATACGTCAGGATATTTTGATAACACAGGTGTGAGCGGTGTATGAATGCAATCGTGCCTTATCGTGACCCGCCTGATGCTCAATATCCAATGTTGATGAGGTGCCACGATTGAGTTCTAGGCAGAAGGAAAAGGCACCGCATAGAATACTCCAGCACCGCCTCAGATGAAAGAAGATGCCAGGCATGGCTGAAAGGAACGTGCAGGAGTAGGCCTGAGTAAAGTTGAGTAGATAATGAATAGATAGCAACGAAGCTGGTCTGTGTCAACTTGCGGTGTGCATCCGGAAACAAGGCTGGCGGCTTTATAGCTCTGACGAGCACATTCGGCAGCGAGGAAGCGAGTCCTTGATGGTCTCGACCTCGTTCAATCCAAAGCAATAAGCTTGCTGAAGAATAGGAAGTCATTCCTACTGGCTGATCACTTTGTCCCATTTTGTCCCGTTCCGTTCCGTTCCGTTCTGTTCCATCCCATTCCGTTCTGTTCGCTCTGTCCCATATTCTAGCTTTTATTAACAAGTGCACGAATCATGGGTATCTGATCATTGGGTAACCTGGTTATTGTTTGTGAGATCGCCGTATCCCCATCCAAACTGCATAATACTAGAGCTAGGGATGATCTAATTTGGGTTCTAGACCATCTAGCCAAAGTCAACGCATGGACTCGCTGTTGAGATTTTTGGTGACTGCTTGGATGAAAGGTTCTCGGGCCGCTGTTGATCATCTTCGACCAATTTTAACGAGTGCATTGAAACGCCATGTTGGTAGGCGAGGGCTTGTCGTTTTTTTTTGTCAGGGTCTCTCTGCCAAGTATGTACCCAAGACTGTTGCTTGACTTCGTCTTCCCTTTAGGCTCATTCAGATATCAAGATGCATCCTCTGCACCTGCAACACGAAGCTCCTCCTTTTTCCAAGCCCCGGTAATCGGCAGTCCAATTTCAAAATTGTTCTGGGAAGACATCCAAGACGTCTCAACCAGCAAGTCCCCTGTGGTATCAATATCTCGAGAATTCGCTATTAACTGCCGACATGGCCCTTCAGGTAGGGTAAGTCCGACTCAGCCTTGAGGAACAGGAGAGATAGATCGATTGACATACAATGATAGCCAGAGACAAAGAAAGGGCCGATCTCCCAGTTCTTTGCCTCTCCAGGTGCTGGATGTTTTGCGTCAACTAGGATTGTGTTCTTATGGCGACCACCAGCCATAGGAACAATTCTGACGGCCCTTTACGTCGTTCGAGCTGTGGAGACATGGAACTTGCATTGAGCTACCTACGATCATCCGATACGAACGACAATGATCCCACCCGTGAATGCTCCCCCATGCAACAATTGGGGTTACCGGCCTTTCAATCGAGGCTGCGTGCTTCGGCCAGAAACTCCCAAGAAATCGCGGAAGACCCTGTGCAAAACCCAGAACCCTGCACTAGCACAGGAGCAGGTGATGGATCTAGAAGTTGTGAGAAAGGTCTAATAGACCAAGGTCGAAAAATATTCACCTTCGACAAGGGAGCCATTTGAACGTGAAAGATCTGGGAGAAAAGGTAGAGGCGAATATGTTGGAGCAAGGGTGGACTGCTCCGCAAAGCACGCCTTCAAAACCAGAGTCTTGCTACCCAACGTCTTTTGAGCCATCATAACTGCTGTCACATGATGAGGTGGGGTATCTGCCCCACGTCCTCTTATGACCTCCGAACTTGTCGCAAGGAACGATTTTCGGGTGATGTACGGACACTCGCAATCCACAAATAACCGGTTCTGTTTACTCTTAGTCGTCGCTCTCACAAAGCAATCATGGCTGCGAATGAACTCTACAGGAGGATATCTTCAGATACAGAAGGATTCGAGGAGATCTTGGAGAAAGCAAAAGAGGTCTGACTGCATTGTGAATTCAAAAGCTCAAACACTGATATGTCAGCATCCAGCTAGATGCCAGATTCCACGATTCAAACGTTGAAATCGATAATCGCTGGACCACGCACAACGCAAAACTGATAGAAGGCCACCCAACAGATCGTCTCATCGTCTTTCGTCCTCAAAAATCGAGTAAACTTCTCGGGTGCATTCGCGTTTACGAAGCTGAAACGACCGTTGGAAAGACCAAAAAGTTATGGGACGTTTTTGAGGTGGAAGGGACATATATAGGCAAGATTCCTAGGGATTGTCCCTTCGAGGCGATGCTGGTGGAGGTGAAATTGATCACGCTGAATGATCATGCAAATTGAAAGGGATAGTCAGAGTCGAATATCACGGGCAAGTCGTGTTTATCGCCTTCTTGCAACGCTTGAGTCCTTGGGATGGACAAAACGAGTGACGCGACCCGGTCCTCGGCAGGGACTGTGAGGATGGCTGAGAGTTTTGAGTCCTTGTGGATGTTGTAAAAGTGATGCAGAAGGTCCGGGGGTATGTTGAATGCCATTTGAAGAGGCCTGCTTTGTTCGGGGTGATATTCGAATCTGTTGAACATATTTGTTGAACTTCCAAGCTGTGATAGCACAGCATTCTGTGCCAGTCCATGGTCTATTTCTGTACTTTTATCTAGAATTCAGTCAAGTCAGTTGGTATCCTAAAATCTTCACAAGCAGTCCGTACAGGGTGTTAAAAGAGTTGTCAGCTCAGCTTCTATGTCTTTTGAGGGAGCAGTTTCCGTATCCGGAGGCCCAGGAGGGCCATTCTTGCCGAGTGATTTCACTTGATTAGACGAGCCCCAAAACTTCGTGGCCGCCTCCTTGAGCAGCTTTGGGAAGGGCGTCCGCCGTGACCACGCTTTCAGCTCATGGTAAAGTCCGTAATATTCAATCTTTGGTAACCCTGTGATAGAGTATTCTAGTATGCAAAGAAAGCTCGTCACCGGTCCAGCAACTTCCTTGACCTTCAACGCGAACTTCCGTGCGGTCATTCGAACATGCTGATTGGTTCTTGACTTGCCCGTGGTGTGATTAGTCAGCAAAGTCTTCCAAGCGACAACCTGCCGTTTCTTGCTCGCGGTCAAGAAATCGAGTTCTTCGGAGCCTTCAAAATCGAGGTTTTCTGAATCGGAATCTTCTGAGGCAAAGAACGGAATACGTCTCTCGAGTCTTTGCAAAAGACTTTGAGCATCACTAGGAGATTTCATGGTATAATGGATTAGAGACCAGAACAAGCGGAAACCGAGCAAAACGGGCAGGAACAGAACAGAACGGGAAGGAACAGAACAGAACAGAAATGAACTGAACTGAACAGGAGGCACAAGATACTAAATACCCGAGTTGTCAATTAGTTAAACTAGCTTGCTTACTCCACAGTTGGCGATTCGCCACTGCCGGCAAAGTGGATTGGCTATGACCAGACCTAGACGACGAAGCTGGCTCGAGCACACTGATGATTGGCGCACACGCACGGCGCTAGTAGTCGTCGGCGCAAAGTCATTGTTGGCGAGTTATAGAGTCAGCGCATCACTGCAGTTAGGCGCTTGCAATGGCCGTCGATCATTGCACCACAGTATTTCCGGTCGACCTACCTGCTCTGTAAGCTGCAGAATGGCCGGCACACAAGGAAGGGAAGACGCAACGGGTACATTTTCTCGTTCTAGTCTAAAGGTATCAAATATCACGATATGTATAAATATCGCCTTCTCCATCTAATGATGTTGGATGCACACTGGTCATACTGCAGAACTATGGAAGAAGTCATCGCTGTGATTAATTTTTTTATTCTCCTTTCAAATTTGTTGATCTATCATGCACATCGCCAGCAGACTTTGAATACAATCAACAGACACCGAAAATCCGTCATGGCCTCTGCCGTTTAGCCACCCAGCAAGAATTCTGCTCTCTCAGGAGGCTGGATTCGCATACCTGCCAAGCAGACACTCCGTGCTATGGTAGAGGCTTCCCTGCGACCTCTTGAGGATGAAAACAATTGCCCAATTTCAAGTCCTTATCTGTCGTCTTGCACCCGATCTCGCTTCACGCAAAGTGTTGAAGGTTCCTTGCTCAGGGGTCATCTAAGGGGAAGAAGGCAGAAGAGATCTGTAGCGACTACACCGACGCAGCCATATAATTGATGCTACACACGATGGGCTCAATGATATGTGTTCTCCGTTCTGTTCTCTCGACCACCAAGATGCAGCGATCTCAGGGGTAACGGAATACGAGGCCGCTAGTCGGCGTCACGTGTAGACCCACTTTCATATCACAAAGACTAGACCCTGAGTTAGGTACACTCCTTGACTCTCTCTCCTCAGATGAGGTAGATGTCCTCAGAACTTTTGCTGTTGATGTTGATCGTTTGCATCATGGTCTCTCTGACCCAACTTCCAAGCTTGTACATGGTGTGTCTTCATGGTGCCCGGGGCGAGATAAGGCTATAAGGAATGTGGCTTTATGGTATACCGACAGCATTCGGGATGATATCACTGAGATCATTGAAACTTTCGGACAAAAGTGTGAAGATCAAGATCCCAAGGAAATATTTATCAGAGCCCAGATTGAAGCATATATAGCGAAGCGTTATGCAAGCAACATCGATTTCTTACTTTCTCAGCTTGAAATGGATGTGGCAGTGGTGAGTGATTTTATCTATCTTATTCTCCGATGCTAACCATCATCTACTGAAGGTTCATCTCGCGCATCACGTCAACTATGAAATGATTTCAAAAGCCATGGTTTGTTAGCTATCACCTTCCTGTGACTCTTAACTAACGCAACCAAGGATAATATAAGGAGTAGGGTCGAGAAACTTATAGACAGAAAGTTTGAAGCACCCGAACTGCTTCTTCTACAAACCAATCGTCCACCCCTTGAGTCTTGGAAGACTGGGTCTGAGAAGCTGGGGTCTGAGAAGCTGGGGTCTGAGAAGCTGGAGCCTGAGAAGCTAGAGTCTGAGAAGCTAGGGTCGGCTGCACTGTCAGGTAATGTATAGAGGAAATCGAGCGAGACTTCTTTTCATGGAGATGGGTCATGAGATGGTGTGGTGAAACTACGACGTATGAATCTCCAGCTTGCCGTGCTTCTTGTCGCTGCGTGACTAGTCTCTTGCAGTCCGCTGTGCATAGCCACTTGGGGAGCTGTTAGGCTAATATTTGCCAGATGTACTTCCTTGTAGCACCGTCGAGTTTGAGAAGGGCAGTGTTGTTAATGGCGGAGTTGTCGAGGGTAGTGATGAAGCCACCGAGGCCTGCAACTGCCGGCCAGAGATGCTCAACCATATATGGCCTGGCCGCTTAGATCTTCACCAGATTCAGGGTAAATCTGATGTAGAGACTAGTGAGGAGAATGAGTTAGCTAAGTATATGCCCTTACAGGACGTGTTCAGTAGCTCACCATGGTTTTTGCTTTTTTTGTTGAAAATAGAAGAAGAGTGGAAGCTACTAGAGCAGTTAGAGGCGAAGGGGGTATTTGAATGAGTACTTTAGAAAAGCATCACTCCAGTGTGGCTGAGCAAAGGTTGACTCCGAAGTGGGAGAAGTTCTGCCACTTCACCTAACTTCAATTGTCAAGCGGTCGCGGTGGGCGGCTTTCTCCGCGGGCGTCTTGTTCAACTTGATGCAGGGCCTTCTGTGTACGAGGTTTCAGTATGTACAGATCTTTGACTATCTCCGTAAGTCCGTATCTATATAGGTACATAAGGGCAGCGGCTTACTGATTGGAGTAGCGAGAATGTCCTAGGTTTCCATGATTTTGCGAACTGGTGGCCAGAGAGAGACCCAGCTCCAGTCGCGTCGATTTCCTAGAAATTGCCGCAACATCAGCGGGCGGTCAAGGCGGCAACACAGGCTCTTTCAAGATTACCTCTTTCCGCTATCTAGGAGCCGATAAGATCCTCGAATTCCGTGAGACGTAGCGGGGTGTTCTTGGGAGAGAGAACCGACGAGACGCGAGAAGGGCGTTTCTTTTTCATTTATTCCGGCCTCAAGTAGAGTTTCACGGACAGGAATGTATATTAGCCAGGGATCCCACTGTAAATGCAAGCCACCTACTCACCTATACCGGACAGCTCGGTGATAAGTGGGTCTATCCGCTCACTCTTCTTAATCCCGAAAAGCGCGAATATCTCATCGATTTTTTTGCTTGTTAGGGAGTAATTGCTGCTTCCATGATCCCTGGCAGTCGTGGCTAGCTCTACCATGGTACCGCCGCGGTTGGTTTATAATGCAGTGTGGGATCTTCCAGGGGTTTCCATAGACGTTTTAGGGACGGTACTCCAAGGTGGAGAAAGGAGAAAGCTAAGCCAATAATTGTGGACACAGATTTACCATGGGTCTCGACCACGGAGCGATGTTCAAGCCCCTCCGCTCATCAAAAAATGGTGTATGACAGAAGCTCAAATCAGCCATCTGTCAAAGTTAGTAACCAATTAATCTACGCCGTTCCAAGATAGATACCTCATTCAGTGACGTTTCGACTTGGTAGAAGTCGAGACTGCGTTTCACAGAATCGTTCTGGGAGACACCCGGGAATGTATGTCCTGGAATTCCACCGTTCTCTTTATCCATACGCGCGCCTATATACGGCCCCGACTCATTGGTTGGCTCTCCATTCGAGAAGGGGTTAGGAGGACCTGGCGGCCCTTCGGCGCCAGGACAACCAGCAAAGTTGGAGATGTGATGCGGAGGAGGTGCGCTATGAGATTATTGAGGGGCTAATGTTGGAGGCCCAGGGTATGGCAGGGGTTTATCATTGCCCAAGGCCTCGCGGATGGAAGGGAGAGACTGCCGAGGTTTGTCTTTCTCGTCGTCGGCGCGTCGCGGTTCCGGAGGTGAATCGTATCCAGGACCTGCGTTTGTGGGAGTCGTGGAGTAGGGATACAAGGGAGGCTGGCTCGAGTACATCGCTGTTGGACTGAAGGGGGTCGCAGGAGAAGCGGCTGAGGCTCTCGGACATAGAATATTGTGGTGTCCAAAACTGATGTGGACGACGGACGACATGTCAGGTCGAAGGCTAGAGGTTCGATCGTGGTCAGTACTGTACGATTTGTCTGAGAGCTCCTAGCGAGGTATTTCAAATCATGTTAGCGCGGCCATCTATAGGAATCAATTTAGGTGAAATTTCAGGAAGTAACAGTGACGACATGATTGATCATTTAAGGACATTGTCATGGCTCGAACATCCTGTTACCCGAACGACTACGGTAACTCAAAACAGCCAACAATGCAGTAAGCAGCAGTCGCAAGCAACGGGCGGTCAAGGGTTGCCTTACGAAATCGAGACAAGTCTGCAGAAAGTAGCATCGGCCGGAGCTTGAAGACAAGAAGCTGAATTCAATAATCCTTTCTGCTAGCATTCACTGGGGCATGCTGTACAGATAGACCTACAAACACCTGAAGCCCCGGCTACTTCGAGCACTAGGAGCAATGGGTGGAACTTAGAACGTATTTCTCTTTTCCAATCTCCGAGCAAAGGAATCTTTATATTGGGCAAGTTCAACTCCTGGGCTCTCAGAACGGGCCGTATGCTCTTCCATGGTGAGAGACTCCAGACCATTCCCAACCGGGCCGGAGGGAATAATCAAAGAAGGTGGACTGTTTTTCTTTGACTGCTCTCTTGCTGCCACACTTCGAGCCAGCGAAGCGCCAAGACGACACTGGTCTGAACAGAACAGGGAGCCGGGTGTTTGTTTGCCACAGGACACACACTTCTCAAATAAAGTTGACATTTGAGATAGCAGCGACAGACTTGTGGTCGATGAGTCAACAACACGAAGGGCTGAAAATGATGACCGTCTTTTTAAAAAACTTACGTTACAAGTAAGACTTTTATTCTCGGCGAGTTTCTTGAATTATGCAATGATGACGAGCGCGGAAATCTTACGTCAGTTAATCTCAAGCAAGCTCGTCATCTATAGCTACAATTTGGTGACGGACGATTTGGGAGTGTCAACCTAATTCGAATAGAATAGAGCACCTATCACTAGTAGGTAGGGTTGAACAAGTCTTAAGTATGCCGCCGGAAACAAGAGCGCGCCCTCTAAGACCCCCTCCTGCCCTTCCCACTTGTCGCCATCAGTGGCATCATCATCGCTTTGTTTAGATTTTGGGGAAATGTAAGCGGGGAGGTCGGATCGACGTCGGTGGTCAGTCGGTCTTCACTCGCCACAGGTTTCCTAGCAAGCAACGAAATGTCAGACTACGAAGGATGTACGAAAGAGGAAGGAGAAGCTGTATGCTAGTTGATTCAGAAACGAATCGCTGGGGTCCAGGAAGACCAGCGATTCCTAGAGGTCATATATATACAGCAACGTCACGCTCGGGATTCAGCCCAAAGCGGTTAGGTCAGTCAGTTCGGTCACCGAACTGTCGGACTCCGAGCGGTGGTCGCGCGGCTTTCTGACGGCGATTGCCTGAGGCACCCGCTGTGACAGGAAAATATCTTCCATGGTCACTGGAACTGGACAAGGGTAAGTTACATCACCGTTCAAACATGACATGAGATTTTGTCCCCTTACGTAAACTCTATAGGCTTGAGAAGCACTCGACAAAGGCGGTTAGAAAAGTGGTCTCGATCCTCTCCCTAGACGTATCTGGGGCCTTCGACAATGTCTCCCACCTTAGATTGATCCATAACCTGAGGAAACGAAAGATAGACTGGCGGGTTGCCGGATGGGTTGCGAGTTTCCTCCAAAACCGCAGAACCACGATACGACTCCCTGAAGGAAAGTCGGAGCTTATGAG
>JAMAHF010000152.1:0-24262 GCA_023627405.1 Penicillium sp. S1316
TCGAACAGTCTCGGCAAGGGATAGGCAAGGAGTCGCCGTATCTGCATCACATGCCATCGGATCGCCCACCGGCCACCGCGGGACGCCAGACGCCAGACGAGCCAACTACCCAGAGCGATTGCGGCGCATATTCCATACCAATCAGTGTGTGATATGTGGGAAACTCGGTCGTACCAGGGAGATGTCGTTGGAGGCATCCTGCAGGTTAGGGTCGATAGTCTGGGGTGTGGAGCAGTATTTGTATCCCGTCGGGTGTCATCTGGGCCCTCATCTAGATGCTTGCAGCCGGATGTGGGATAGGTAAACACGGTGGGTGGTCATATGGGCGATCTAGCTCCTCTGACGCTGTCTATCTTCAAATTCTGACCTACAACATGATGGCTCGGTGCCGGGCAAGTGACAGGCAAGAAACTGAGGGCCTCTCACCCAGCACGCGGGTGCGATGGTCCAGAACAAAACAACGTTCCTGAATTATCGAGAGACGTGTCACTCCTGTTGCGGTACAGTGCACTCTCACGTCACTACACTCTGAACTTTGCCTTTAGAATCTGTCGACCGGCATTGTCCAGGGTCAGTATTACCCGTCGCGACGATCTACTCATCTTACTCTATCACGCGCTGGGCATCAATCCTTTCATCATCTAAAATGAAATCGACGATATTCAGGCTACACTATTCATAAGAGGTATCTTTCACCACGAAAGAGAGGGCAAGCTCCACAAAAATTCCTTGTACAGTATCCAGCGAATGACGCATTAATCCGCTGGAGCGTACACCACTAGGGGACTATCACTTCGGGCGTCTTCTTCGGCTGGGTGTGACCAGAGCCAAGAGCCTTTTATCTCGCGAGACAGTGCCGTGTACTCCTCGCTGCTTCGTTGACCCGCTCGATTCAACGCTTGTTGTCGACTTCTGGCATGTTCCAGCCGGCGCTTCAGGTTTGGTGCCTCCACGGTAAAATCAATATACAAACAAACAAACAATTTATTAACGCCCGGCGGCTGAGCCGAAAGGGCAACTATCACTTAAGCTACTAGTACATTTCCTATCGGGTGCCAAGTCTCCTTCTAGCCCGTACAACTTCACCTTTAGCATATGTCATGCCGTCTATCAGGATCGTCGGAGATTCTCGTGGATTAGTAGTTTAGTTAGTAAACTGGCTTGAAGGCGCTTCTCCAAGTGTTCAACATCCCATCTTCGGCAGTTGAAGCGCGCCTACCGTGTCTGCCACGAGGCGGTTGGTGTGAGTTAGGTTGGGAAGAGTGGGTGATTTGTGTTCGACTATATGGTTAAGTCGGCCGGTGGCGATTGCAAACCGTATTGACGCCCGTACTGCTTCTAAGTTTGGAGTCCAGTCTTGGTTATCTGGGGGCAATTTTCCGCCCAGGAAGAAGGATATGTTACCCTGGTGGGTGTTGGTGCATTGCAGCATTTCTGTCCGATGGGTCGTCCATCTCTGGTATCGAAAGAGAAAGTGCTCTACCGTCTCTCTTGCTTGTCCATATCCACACTGATCCGTTTGCGCAACGTTGATTCGGTAGAGGTATCCGTTTAGTCTTGCCATGCCCGTCCGGAGCTGGGCCAGCACGCTCGCTTCTTTCCATGATAATCGATCATACAGCTGTCGAGTTTGCTTGCCTGGGAGGGCCGCATCCACCCTTTTCACGTGTTTGCCTACTTTCTCGGGCAGGCCTTTGCTGGTGTCTTTTTGGGATCGTGCAATGTTGAGTGGTTGACTTTATTCTGGGGAGCTGTATGTATGGCACGGGGTCCTCTTGGGTCGCCGCTCTGGCTTGCACTTTAGCGAGGCCCAATAGCTTGTTATCCTCACCTGTGGAGACCCAGCGGATTGTGATCCTGTTTCTATTTTTTGTAGTCTTCTGATCAGCTTGTATATCAGGCAAACATACTCCTGGCCGACTGTTGTCGCGGGTTCCCCAGTGTCAGTGCTGCCGCTTTGTTGCTTGTTAGCAGCGTGATTCTGTACAATTTCAGTACTGGTAGTGTCTTCAATGCGTGTGCCATTGCTGCCAGCTCTCCCGAGTATGGGTTCTGCTCCGATCTTGCGCCAAGTGTGATGGAGAAGGTCTTTAGTCTCGGCTTCTTGTACTTGGGCGGCTGCTTTTGAATAACTCTGCCAAATCCTACTACCTTATTCCGTGCCGAGCTGCTGACTGCGATCTGTATAGATCCGCCGGCTTCTGCCTGTGACTCTGGGGTTTGTCCAGTGTTAGTCTGCAGTCGTTCCTCCCATGGTGCTAATGTAAATGGATTAATAGTTTCTAGTGTTTCCATCTTGATATTTTTTAGCACGTCTGCCACCTGATATAACGGCGAGCGGTGGAATCTTCGGAATTTCCTGATACGATCCGTGTTCCTGCGGAGTGGGTTGGTTTCAGGTAGGGTGTGGATGTCTGTTAATATCTTCACTGCCCGTCTCCAGAACCGGCTTTGTGCCGAGGTAATAGGAGCCTCTGCTTCCGCCACACTGGTTGCGACGGTGAGGAATGTTCCCACTATCGCTTGAGCTCCAACCTGTTGGACCCGGTTAATGGGGCCGATGGCCTTATCTTTGAAAGCGTGCATCCAGACATTAGAGGCATAGTCCACCACTGGGGCAACAGTTGATGTGAACAACTGCCGCGCGGTAGATGGGGACAGTCCCCTGAGTCGTTTGAGCTCCATTGCTGCTTCTAGGCCCTTAGACGCTGCCCTGGCTATGTGTGCCTTGTATTTGAGTCTAGTGTCCATCGCTACTCCAAGGATCTTGACGTGGTCTTTGGGTTCAACGGCTTGTTCCTTGATGGTGAAAGGCTCCTGTTCTGATTTGTTTGCTTTGGGGGTGAAGTGTATGATGGCCGTTTTCTCTGCTTCGAATGTCGCTCCACTCCTCCTCTCCCAGTCGAGTGCTTCGTTAATAATTTGCTTAATACCTTCCCGGTTGCTCCGTGCAGTCAGCCCTGTCACCCACGCGGTGAAGTCGTCCACGAAAGCAATCGCCCCGCCGCGGCCGCCGACCTGTCGTTGCACGAGATCTGCGTTGAAGAAAAGGAACAGAATCCGCGATAGGGGAGAGCCCTGCGGTAGTCCGGCCTGTGGGAGAATTTGAACGTCAGACCTTTGCCCATTGATTTGGATGGTCGCTGTTCGTTCCGAGCAGAAGGCCTCGACCCACCGGAGCAGCACTTCTGGTATGCCTCGCGCTTTCATCCTCTGGAGTAGTCTTTCCTTGCAGACCCCATTGTAGGCCCCTTTGACATCAAAACTAACCAAGATCACGACCCGTCGGCCACGCCAGGCTGTGTAGATTTGCTCCTGCAGGAGCAGGAGTGCCTGTTCTGCTGATCGCTCTTTTCGGGCTCCAAAGTGACTGGTTGGGAGCAGACCGTATGTCTCCACTGCGTGTGAGATCCTTTCTGACACCACCGACTCTAAAACCTAGCCTAGTGTCGCGAGAAGTGAAATCGGCCTCCAAGCTTTCGCAATGGTGTAGTCCTTTTTGTTCGGCTTTTTAAGTGGTATATCCCCGCGTCCCATGTAGACCTCATCCGACCAAAAAGTCATGATAAACTCCCGTCCCAACGCCAGGATCACCACCGACCACCAGCAATCCAAGTCGGTGGTTTAACCTGAACAAGCTAGTTAGGCATTAGCAAGACCAAATTAGTTCAAGTGATGATGGTTAGGCGAGCAATGAGCGTTACGATGGAGCTGTTGGAAAGGCCAAGGAGCTGAAGGCAACACTTTTTGAAAGTTGCTCAGGGATGAAGAAGATATTAATCTCATAGAAAAGGGTGGCCGTTTAGAGACCGCAAGGAGGTTTCTTGATGTGATTGAGATACCCAGTATTTTGCCTCTATCATTGACGAAACACATCCGCTTGAATCTAATTCGCTACGTGATTGGCAGAGGTGGGCGCAGAAGCATCCACGAGTTAGGAAATATTAATCTTAATAAGTATACCGGTAGCTCGGATGCTTATCACCAAGCGCCTCAAACTGCTCCTCATAACCCATATCCTCAAGCCTAGTCAAAATCTCTGTCCCACGAACCTCCTTCTCATGATTCAACCACCTCAGCAAGCATACCTGTGCCACCTCTCCAACAAGCGAGATCACAATAAGAGCTATATTAAACCTCGCACCCAGGTTATAATACGGCGCCGAGCTCTTCGGATAAATCCACGTGCTCAAAACGCCGCCCGAACTCGTCGACACAAACGCGAATGCCACTGCCGTAGCCCGTCTCACGTGGCCGGCCGTGTTATTCGGGACCCAGGAGATGAGACACGGGGCTGTAGCGTAGATGCCCGTGAGAAGGAGGATAAGAGCCACGTAGCGGACGGCGATGCTGCGGCCGGTGAGCATCATGGCTGCGCCGACGAGGGCTATACATGTCGTCACGAACGCGCTGATCCCGCGTTGCCGATACCGGTCCGCGATGTAGGCTGTTATCATTGTCACAACGAAGGCTACAGCGTACGGGGGCACGGTCATAAGCTGCGTTCTTGTATTGCTGTATCCCATAGCTTGGATGATCGACGGAGAAAAGTAAGCGAGACCGAAGAGGCAGACGCCATTAGAGAACAGGATGACGCCGAGTAGAAGGACGTGCAGGTCTTTAAAGACGGAGAGGACCTTACGCAGCGTGACTTTCTCGGATTCGAACAGGTTCGCGTCGGACTGGAGACGGCGGAGGCAGTGCTCTTTGTGCTTGGCGGTGAAGGTCATGACTGATTCAGGGCTGTTGGGAAGCATGGCATAGGAGAAGAGGCCGAAGCAGACGGTGAATAGACCTTCGAGGATGAAAATCCATTGCCAGCCGCGGAGACCGCGGATGCCCTCCATTTGCTGGATAGCTGCTGCGAGGAGGCCGGAGAAGGCGCCGCTTAGCGAGGCAGCGGAGAAGAAGAGCGCGATACGGACTTGGAGTTCGTGACGGCGGTAGAAGCCAGAGAGGTATAGGACAATTCCTGGGAAAAGGCCTCCTTCGCAGAGACCGAGGAAGAAACGGCAGGCAACAAATGTGCCGAAGTTGCGAGATTCGCATTGCAGGATTGTGACGACGCCCCAGGCTGTGCAGAGTGTCGGAATGAGAGTGCGCGGCCCGATTTTCTTGAGGATGAGATTGGAAGGAAGCTCCGTAAGGATATACGGGACGTAGGTGACAGTAATAGCTGCGGAATCAGAAAGGCCTTTTTCTTATAGGATAAGGAGCACATACCAACTTTGTACTGATAGTCACTGAGATTAAGATCGGTGTCCAGACCAGCCTGAGCAGTCAGCCAGTTACTTTGAATTGCAGCGATAATATACCACTCGTGCATTTCCGACATTCGCGCGGTCCAGCCAGGCCAGGAGGTACAGAATCAGGGTCATGGGCATCAGGATTAAATCTAGTCTGTTGAGGGTCTGGTGATCGAGCTTGCGCTCTGCCTCCGTTGGGACATCCTCGATGAATAGATCCTGAGGCTTTCCAGCGTCCGGTGCACTCATGTTGATTTCCAGAATAGTCACAGTTCTAGTGCGGCAGAAATGGCAATCTGGCCAAGCGAGAAGGCATTATATATGCAAGCCGTTCCGATAGTGGACCCTGACTGGGAACTGCCAGGTTACTCCGAAGCCGGTTTGACTGCCGGAGTGCGGGGACTCTTCTGAAGGAGAGACGCTTGGTGTTGGATCGATCATTGCTGGTTGACATTAATACAAGGACTACAGAATACACGTACGATGATACTAACTGGCTCCACGAGAGCCCGCGTAATCCACGGCGTCGGAGGTGAAAAGCCCTTTTTGCCTCCATGGAACAAGTTTCGCGGCCAAGTTTTAAAAATCTAATGGCTCCGTGGAGAGAGCGGGGCCCCGGATAAGGTCTGATGATAGGCGCACAATGTGAACTACCGATTTTTACTCCCAGAGCAAAAATATAAGACCGTTGGCAATCGGGTACTCAATCTGCCGGAAGGCTTCCTAATCCCTTGAAGACAACTTTCGTCTCACCCGCATCAAACTGCTACAAGATGTGTGCGTCTCGGTATAAACACGTCGAGGTCGCGCAGTTCCCAGCTGCTTCTCTAACGCCTGAGTTTGGCTATGTCCCATCGGTCAATCCCGGCGGTAAAAGAATTCTTGCTGCTGGGAATGTCCAGAAAGAGGGACACCGACCTCTGTTGTGCGATATTCTGCTGGAGGAAGAGGTCCCCATCAAGATGCGCGACGGCACGATTTTGTTTGCAGACGTCTACCGCCCGCCCGAGGCTAAAAGCGTTCCTGCAGTCATATCAGCTGGACCATTTGGTAACAAGGGCGGCCCTTATGGCGAGTTCTTTGATAAGGCCCCCTTTCGTTTTGGCTGCCCTCGTATCACGACCTCGGGACTGGAGAAGTTTGAAGGGCTTGATCCTGGGTACTGGTGTTACCACGGCTATGCCATTGTCCATACAGGTGAGGACTCTGCTTTGCACCCTCCGCGATTGAAGCCCCAATGCGCAAGAATTAATGACTAAATCCCTATTACCCTAGACTGCCGAGGAACCTGGAATTCCACAGGGGATGCGATCTTTCCGAGCAGGAAGGAGGGCGAGGATAATTATGACATTATCGAATTTCTAGCCGACCAGCCGTGGTGCAACGGAAAAATATTAATGGCAGGAAACAGTTATCTCGCCCTCACGCAATACTATGCGGGAGCGGAAAATCCCCCACATCTGGCTTGTTTGGCACCGTGGGAGGGCTTCTCCTCCTTGTATGAAGACGTTATCAGACCTGGAGGTATGTGACTCTTGCTCGTTTCCAGAGCCTGTCACTCACTACGTACTGCTAGGCTGTCCGAACCCGGGATTTTCGGAAGGATTAATGCGCGGTGCTTTCCCCAGCTCCAAAGGTAGCAAAGTAACTGATATAGTTTCTATGTGCTACAAATACCCCACCTGGAACAGTTATTGGGAGGATCATCGCCCAGTAATCGAAAATATCAGTGTACCAATGTATGTTGTGGCAAGCTGGACCAATTTCTTGCATGTCACAGGTACATTGCGTGTTTGGCAACGATGCGGCAGTAAGGAAAAGTGGCTGCGGATCCACAACACACACGAGTGGCCTGGTGAGCATAACCCATTGACGGTACACTTTATTCCTCCCCACGCCATCCACTAGTTTTCAAGGTTCGTCCTGCTAACGGATATTTCACCTCATAATAGATTTGTATGATGAACAGTACACCGTCGACTTACGTCGGTTCTTCGATTACTACCTTAAAGGGGTTCGAAATGACTGGCCTTATACCCCCCGAGTGAGAATGTGTGTATTGAATGCTGGAGGGCAAGATGTTATTAATCGGCCTGAGACGTCTTTCCCTTTGCAGCGTCAGCAGCCACTGCGACTCTACCTGAACCCCCAAGAGAAACTTCTATCACCGACGCCCATACCGGTTACAACCAATTTTGCATACGATGCTACAAGTGGCGATGCTGTGTTCCGGTTTCCGGTGACCAGTGCACCAATGGAATTCACCGGCCATATCAAGCTTTCTCTTTGGGCTGAAGCTGAAGGGTCCGATGACATGGATGTGTTCGCTACTATCCAGAAATTCAACACTAAAACAGGACTACTGCTCAAGTCCGTCGTAGTCGACGTTGGCCGCCTCCAACCGAACCCAGATGAAGCACGGCAACGGCTCTTGGATAATCCCGATGGCGATGGAAATTTTGCTGCCCACCTCTTTAATTCCGGTCCCATTGGTTGTTTGCGCGCAAGCCACAGAGAATTGGACAAAGCGAGGTCAACCGAGTTTCAGCCTGTTCATACCCATCGTGAGGAACAAATACTGGCTCCAGGCGAGATAGTCCAGCTAGAAATTGCGATACCACCATACGGTTTTATCGTCAACAAAGGCGAAGAAGTTCGATTGACCATATCAGGCTATCATCCCGATCCTCATTGCAGGCCAACTGACCATAAACCACAACTGCGGAATCGTGGACGACACATCTTTCACACTGGCGGAAATTTCCCGTCTCATTTAGTTTTGATGCATATCCCATAGTTCTTGATGGAGAAGGTCTTACTTGAATGGTGAAGAATGATTGGCACAGCAAACAGAATGACTCACCGGACTGACAGTTAGGAAGCGATATCAAATATGCAGGGATAGTTAAAAACTGATCATTGTTTCAGGCAATTGTCAATAATTCAGTCGTCGTAGCTAGGTAGGGACACAGCAGAGCCTGTCAAATTGAAAGCAGCGTAACTAGTGGTGCGAGAACCAACGAAATCAGAAAGATCTCTGCACTCATATTACGTGCTGCTCTTGCAAAATCCAAATAAACCAACTATGACACTACTGGAGGTCTTCCACTAGTTTTATGAGATTGGCTGCGGCAAACACCTCGCAACCCCGCGTGTTATATCAAATAGTGATGAAGATGATGAAGATGATGATGAGTACGGGCTAAATACATGGGATCTTATTCGCATTTAGGTTTCCCCTAAATCAACCGACTTGCCATAGTGGCGAAGCAACTACTAGCTAGACATTTCTCGGTTATTAAGCCTCTCGCATTCCCAGAGTTGAACCACGATATGCGCATGCTCACACCCTAAATCTTGTATTTGGTCCCCTCCAACGTTTCAAATAGCTTGTCTGCTAAAGTTCCCCACAACTATCGCTTGCGTAGGGTCATAGGATCAATCAACGAACTACCTCCATCCATCGCACCCGCAAAGTCCACTACTGACTGGGCCCCTCCTGGCCTTCCAGTGCCATGATCTGGTCAGTTTTGTCCGGTTTCCCATCTTCAATGGTGTTCACAATCATAGGCGAGGCTTTTCGTCCAGGCCACTCAATAACAATGAAAGGACCGTCAAAGATTGCTGGGATCTCTTCTAGAGAGTGGCCCTTGGTCTCCGCAAAACACAAAACCACAACAACAAGTATAACTGCCAAGATAGCAACGTATATGACGTAGTATTTCCATCCCATATGCTCTAGAGCAATCGGATTCGCAAATGTATTGATCATGAGGAAGATTCTGTTGTGGAACATGACGATGCTCATGCCCTTTTGGCGAGCATAAAATGGGAGAATTTCTGTCGGATATGCTATATAAACCCTGTCAATCGCTGGCTACTAACCAATAGCAGGTGGGGCGGGGTGGTGGAAGAAGGTTCATTTTGTATAGTAAATTCAGCAGAGGACTTACCGAAGGTCAGGGGTGAGACCCCAATGTCATAGTAAAAGAAATAAACGAAAACCATCACAAGCACGCCGATTCCGACACCCGAACTGGGGTCGTTAGACATTTTAGCTGAAAGGGCCGTGAAGACGATGTAGGAACCAAGCATTCCTGCACAAGACACAATCCACAACGGCCGACGGCCGACACGATCAACCAACAAGGCTCCCAGAAAAGCAGCGAAGAGGTTGAAGATTTGTAGAATTCCGTTGATCAAGGTCTTGGTGAAGGAATTGGTGATCCCTACAGATTCGAGGACCATGTTCAGGTAGTAGGTGATGATACCGTTGCCTGACCAGTTGCCAATCACAGCGGTAAAAATGCATATGGCCATACGCTTCCGATCCGCATGAGTCTTGATTAACTGTTATCGAAGTGGTCAGCCACATTTTTCAATAAAGCACATCATGATGAGCACTCACAGAAAACCAGCCATTGCCGGCAGTAGCGACTTCAGCTTCGAAATGGGATGTGATTTCCGACATTTCATAATCGACAATGGGGTTCGCACCATTCCCCGCCGCATGGTATTTTAGAAAAATCGCCCGCGCCTCGTCCGTTCGTCCATGGGCAATCAACCACCTCGGGGACTCTGGAACAAAAAACAGTCCGATAAGCTGGATGAGAGGAAAGAAGGCCTGTAGAAGTGAGGGAATTCGCCAGCTCCACGTCGAACCGGATATATTGAATGAGCCAAAGGTGACCCAGCTAGACCCGATGGAGCCGATGTAAAAGGATGTCTGATACAGACTCGTTAATTTGCCGCGGTGACGTGGGTATGCCAGTTCAGATATGAGAACAGGCGAAGGGGCCCCTGCGAACTCAATACCGATCCCCACAATACCGCGAGATGCGATGAAGCTAGCATTGTTCTGCGAACAACCCTGGATAATTGCCGCTACAATCAGAATGACCACCCCGATCATAACAGTATATCTCCGGCCAATTTTATCGGATGTCCAACCGGCGGGTAGCGAGCCAATAAGCTAGATTATATTTCCTTCAGTAGCTGTGGTGTTCGAAAGAGCTAGGGTAATAAGAAGATACACATACCGTTCCAAGGGGCATCATTGCATTCATCAAGCCGAGTTTTGCTCCAGTTGGCACGCCAAAGTAGCTTTGCCAGGTATCCAGTGATTGCAGTCCGTTCATCATTGATGCATCGAATCCTAAAGAAGCTGGGGTCAAAAGCAAGAAGAAAAGAAGACAATTGAGATGTAGCAGGTGCTTCTGGCGGAACCACCACCCATCATGATCTGGCAAAATAGTGGCGACGTCGACACTCTCTATCCTAGTTACCGAGGGCCGTACCGATTTGTCCCTGCGCATCTTGGATGTTCCCGGATAGTTCCACTAGCGAACTAAGATGACGGTAAAATGACTGTCAATGTGCTGCAATGAGATGTATTGCAAGGACTCCGAAAGTCGATATCAAGGTGTTAGACTTTGGTGCGGATTATCGTCGACCTATATATAATAACCGGTGCAAATAATCCCAAGGGTTGAAGGCCTGTACATTGAGGTTTTACTCGCCAGTGCAGGGCGCGTTATGTGCAGGGACTGTCTTTAAGGTCCGTGCGATGCCGTGCCCGTGGAGTAATTAGTGTTACCCCGGAGTAGTACGAGGCAGTCCCATTGCTATGGATCTGCCCGCAGGAGTCTTATGGTACGATTTTGCCGGGTAAGGGGCCGGTGGAGAGGAATCTCGCGACAGAGTCTTTTTAGTGGTACTCCGTGTGGAGCCCCGGCTTAGCTACGAAGCAATGACTAACTAAGAGAAGCACCTGCAAGGTTGGAAACAATGCTTCCATGGATGCCACATGTCAAGACCTAACTTTGCCGCCGAAGTTTAAACTCAAATCTAAGTTGCGCCAATCACCACGAGCGTACATCAAGGTGTCAACCGCAGAGGCCGTAGAGATAGGGAGAATAGACTGACTAGAAAAGAGAAATTATAACCAAAATGCCGGCCGCCTCCAGGCAAGAACCAATTGGAAACACTCCGTCTAGTGTAGCTAGTTGGAAGCCAGATTGTGGAACCACCCGTAGATAATCATTCAAAGAGATAATCGAATATGCAAGTTACCACGAACTAGTTACATATAATATCAATACCCGCACAGGTCGTTGTCTATTTCTATTGACAGTAATTTAAGAGTATCTCAGTGAAATAGAGCGCGGCCTCCTGTTAGAAGAGTAGGATTACAATCCCTGTTCCTGGAGCACAGGAAGGCTGACATAGCTGGGATATTCTGGTCCACCGTGGATTCGATGCGTCCCTTTGTTTGAGTCATTGCCTAGATTTCCTCTCAACTCGTCCCATGAAGCAATCTGTGGAGATTGACCGGACACCTCTAATTGGACCGACTCGCCAGCCTCATACTCAATGCCCATGGCGAAAATTCCAATTTCCAGTCTCACTATCTGTCCTCTGGGTACCTTTTGCTCTCTTGAGTGTGGATGGAAGGGGTAGTTCGGATGCATGGACTTGGGCGAATCGATCTCCCGATGGGATGCGCGAAGCATGCCGATTGGACCCATATACACGAGAAAGTCATTGATCTTGTCCGCTGGAATTTCTTCGATCGAATTCGGAGATATCTTATCCCAAGGGCAGTTAAGAGCCAGCATTGGCTTGCCGTTCGCGTCCAATTTTCTCAATGTCACATAGACGTCGAAGTCGTCCAAATCATTGCAAGATATATAGAGCACCGCCTTCGGTATACCGCAAAGACGTGACGGCTGCTGGAATATAAACTTCCACTTCGACACCGACGAGCCATCTTGCGAGTTATATTCCGAGTGGAAGTTGGATTCCAAAGCGGATTTACTGGGAGACATGGTCCCATCGGGGAGGAGGTAGAAGGCCATGTCTTTGGTCTGGGGAGGGGGGTAAGTCTCGAATTTCTCATAGGGCAGCGCGTCCTTAGCTCCAAAGCGAAGGGTCGACACCCTAACACGGGGGGTGGCTTCCCAGTTGTTCTCCTCCTCCTTGAGGTATCTGTCGAAGAATGCGACTAACTCTCTGGTTGACTCAGGCACGGCCCATATATCGTGCCATTCCTGGTACGGACACACACGAAGCCACTTATGGGGAGAGTCAATGTCCAGGAAACCCCGAATAGAGCCCATCGTGTGCATCGATGTACAGTATGATGCTGTGATGTAGGCCGGGATCTTAATCTTCGCCATATCGGGTCGCTTGTCATACCAATGGGCGTTTCCGACTCCGCCACTACGGCGGTACATTTCCTTGAAATCCTCCATTCCGTGGCGACCCTGTATCATTGTCTTGCTTATGTGGTGGAAAAAGTTTCCTGCCCAGATGCCCCCACGCACAAATTGCTCGCGAAACAAATCCCCACATCCTTCCCAGGGGGCGATGGCCTTCAGATGGGGGGGCTGTTGCTGCGCAATAAACCACTGTGCAATTGCTAAATGCGAATTGCCCGCCATCCCAATGCGTCCATTGCACCACGGTAGTGCTGCAATACCCTCGACACAATCATATCCATCTTCGCCTTCTTGCGTACCCATGATAACGCACATCCCATCGGAGTCTCCAACCCCTCGCGTGTCTGCATTGACAACCGCAAAGCCCTTCTCAACATATACGGCGGGATCGGGACCTTCAAACTTCTCCAGACCACTGAGTGTCCCTTCAGGGACCCCCTGATTATATGTTGTCATCATTTCCAGAAACTTGATGCCGTTGAGTTTCTTTCCAAAGGGGCTCCAAGAGAGGATTGCTGGGACCTTGTTGGTGGCATCCGGTGGGCGATAAATATCAACGTAAATGGTACAACCATCACGCAACTTGATAGGAAAGTCATGTTCCACAAGAATATCGCAAGTAAGGGCGCGTTGGTTGAAGGGTGCAGATCCTTTTGGGAGGATTTCGGACTTATTCAAAAACCCTTGATATCCATTTCGACCAA
The DNA here is from genome assembly GCA_023627405.1 of Penicillium sp. S1316. Lineage (NCBI taxonomy): Eukaryota > Fungi > Ascomycota > Eurotiomycetes > Eurotiales > Aspergillaceae > Penicillium > Penicillium sp. S1316. The sequence goes on from JAMAHF010000152.1 coordinate 13,171, forward strand.
TGGAGGGCGGATCAATCTCCCGACACGCAATCTGAAACGGTGCGGGCATTACTTGAGAGAAATTAGGCAAAAAGCTGGCAGGAGACGGTGCTGGGTTGATGTTTGTTGTGTCTGCTGCTTGGTTTCTTTATAGGTATGGTCTCCCGTTCAAGGGTACTGGGAAGTCTTCGCCTTTCCGTCGCCAAACCGTCCTATTCCGTGGAGAAATTTACAGTGACGAATCCCCGCGGACTTCACAAACTTTCCACGAAATTGGTTAAGGCTTATTTGAAAGCCTGGTCCTTACGACTCGCAAAAAGTAAATGTTCAGGAGACGCCAAAAACGCGCAAAGTCTGGCAATAGCTAGTTGTGATTTGCTTAGGTTGCTATGGACGGGATCCTGGAGTCCCATTCATCTCCAACGCGAGAAACTTTTCCAGGTCTGAAACAGATAAAAGGGGAAACAATGAAGGCGAGTGACTATCCAAGCAGCTCCAGAAGCCTATTTCCCGGATGACTAGTTTCAACTGAGATAACACAAAGCAACCGAAGTAATGCAGTTCGGGAAAAAAAAAAGTAATAAAAAAAAGCCCAAATCCAATTTTTAAGACAGAAACGCACTCTGTCTGATCAAACAGACTCCAATGTCTCCACGGTCGCACGCGTATCATCCTTTTCACTCATGGCTTCTCTGGGTCTGTCACTGCCGCCATCAAACAGAGCTGCAACTTCTTCCAGGGTGAGTCCCTTCGTTTCGGGCACAAAGAAAAACAGAATCGCGGATACAAAAATAAGTACCCCAAGATAAACGAAGTAGTATCGCCATGCAATAGCCGACATCGCAATAGGGTTAATGTACTGGTTGAAACACAAGGCTGCCGATGTTGAGATCCAGTATAAACTTTGATATTTGGCGCGTAGATTCGTTGGCGACAATTCCGTCACGTACAGCGGCATTATAGGCGTAAAACCGACATCATAGAACCCGAAAAAAACGAAAAGGAAAACAATCGTTGCGTATCCCGCCCCAGTGTACCCTTTCTCCGAAAAGAGTGCGGAACAAGTGGTGACCAAAGCCATCGAAAAGAACATCCCCACTGATGACAAGAGGAGGAGGAACTTACGGCCGGCCTTTTCGGCCAAAGAAGCACCAACAAAGGCCATTGCCCAGTTGAAAATCTGCAGCCCTCCATTGATACCCTGTTGGTCTGCCGAAGAATTGATTCCCACCGACTTGAGAATGGGAACCAGGTAGTAGCTGACGATACCGTTGCCGACCCACTGATTGCAGAGGCCCAGAAAAATCACCAAAACGGTACGCCTGACATTTCCGCGCGTTTTGATCAGTAAGGCCCAGCTCAGAAGGGGTCCTTCAACTTCGATGGCCCTATCTGCCTGGACACTGGAGACAATTTCCTGGAACTCAAGTTCGACAAGCTCATCACCCTCCCGACCATTGGCGTGATACCGGGTCAAGATCTGCTTTGCTTCATCAGGGCGATTCTTGTATACCAGCCATCGGGGGGACTCAGGGCAGAACCACATCAACGCCGTCTGTGCACAAGCCCAGAAGACCTGAATGATGATCGGAAGGCGCCAGGACCAGGAGCCCGAAACGTTCAGGGTCCCGTAGTTTGCCCAGGCGGAAGTAGTGGCCCCGGCGTAGAAGAAGGTCATGTACATTGCGGTCACGACAGCACGCTGGCTTGGATGGCTAAGTTCAGCAAGAAGCGTGGGTGACGCAACGGCAATAACCACTCCGGTGAATCCTAGGACCAATCGAGTCCCGAGAAACTGCACGGCCGTCTGAGTGAAGGTCTGACCAACAGCACCACCAATAATTCCAAAATTCGCCAATATAATGGTCCACCGGCGGCCAAGGTAGTCGCATAAGTAGGCTCCGGGCAAAAGTGCAGCGAGGGAGCCGAATGCAAGAGAAGCAATTACCAACCCTTCCATAGACGCTGAGTTGATCCCCAGGTCAGAGTACCAAAGTGTGTTGGCTTGGAGGCCTGAGATGAGTGCTTGGTCATAGCCAAACTCCATGCTACCAAGCATCACACCTCCGAGAAGAATGTTGAGCCGTAGGAGCCCCCGATCCTGCCACCACCACCCTTGTGTGGTTGTGACTTGGGCATTCAGAATGCGATTGTCCACTCCATTTTCGGTGGCCATTGCGAAGTCGTAGAGGTCAGGTGAAGTGTGTCAGCGAAGGCCAGAACAGCGGGCTGGGAGAAATAAAAATTTGATATTGATAACTGGGGAGGGCTCCGTATATTCATGAGAGCTGCGAGTGAAGCAAGATCCAATGACCTTCTCAAGCAGGTATTTTGCCTCATCCTCGATCCGATCCCCATTCCAGGGTTTGCTAGTCTCCGCCCCACTTTATTCTCCGTGGCATACACGGAGAACGTGATCCGAAGCAGCTTACTTCAATTATTGGGCTACCGGACCAAATCCAATGAATGTAAATTCCTGGCAAGCCGGACGCCCAACCAAGCCGGAGACAATTAACTACAAGTAAGACTTTGAAAATGTTCTGGGAACTGCGTTGGAGCTCGTATCATTGACTCCGCCACGGACCCAGAATATCTGCCTCCGACACTATCCATACTAAGCACGCGTAGTCACGTGTCCCTTGCTGGCCGCGCAGTCTCAGCCCGATCGGCTGCGTGGATTCTGAAAAGCTTCGAGGGGTTGCGTACGTGCCTCAGGTCTTGCGTCTGACGTTGATTATTGATCAAACGCATATGGTAATGAAGAGGAGAGTATAGTGGAAAGACCTGAAGTTTTGACAACTCATACAGATAATTTAAAATATCAGGACAGTCAACTTCTGAGCACGTCCGGACGTAGATATGACAAATGCTAGGTAAATGTTGACGATCGTCCTTCCGCGCAGCCCTCGCTCAGAATGCCACTAGGGCTGCGGCTGTTCGCTTTCCCACAAGGGCAATAGCGCCATATTCCACGCTGTTGGCTGATCACCGAACAAGTCACCGAGCTGAAAGCTTTCGTTCCCAATCCCAGCTGACATGATCTCAGAGTCGATAAACATTGGAGATGGAATGGGCTCGGATGATGGTGGTGTCATCAACCAGCGACTGCCGGAATAGTCAGTCTCGACGTTGGTGGTTTTCTGACCCAACCCATTAATATGTAGACTTCTTGTCCCGGTCCCGACATTGTCATAACCCGCTTCATTGACGGCGGAGTAAGCAGATGTGGATTGTGTGTTGGAACAAGGACTAGGAGAATTGTTGCATTCGTCCCCGCGAGGTATGGTAACGTTTGATGAGCTAATCCGGCTAGACGCCTTCGCCTTATGAATTGCATCTATAAAGGAGTTGATGAGGGCGCGAAAGCGAGTACTTAACCCTGCGTCTGCGCTGCGATCAAAACAGGCTTGCATGCTGTGCATGAGTGCCAGGTCTGATGGAACAGACCACTGTAATGGGGAGTTCATGATGCCAATATATAGGACCATCACAGCGTTAATTGCGTATGGATTAGTCCACCTGGATACGAAATCAGATTTTCCTTTCTTTCTTTTCCTTTTTCTTTTTTATTGATATATAATTGCAAAATATCACTTACCCGGGAACCCGGAAGCTACGCTCTTCAACGACGAGGTGATTCACGGAGCGGATGAGTGATCGCGCGGCACTCAGACAGATAGTCCCGGAAGCTGCAATCCGCCGATTAGAGCTTCCTTTGACATAGGAAGTTCTTTCTGCTTGGGAAACTAGTGAAGACCGATGTATGATAACGAGTGCGTTGTGATAGACGCAGTGCAGCATGCGGGACCCGGTTTCCGAGAGCTCGTCCTCAGGGGCGAAAGGCTCACGATCTGGCTGGAGCTCTTCAGGCAGCGAATCTCGCCATTCCAGCAGTTCTTTGTCTGCAGCAGAAATCCTCTGTATCAACTCATTGTTGTCCAGATTAGGCGTGTCCTTATGAAACAGGCTACGCGAGATCTTGGACAGAACCTTCGTTAAGGCGATGAAGGATGTCAGAAAATCAAAACACGGTTGGCGGACGGCATTCGTCATTATAGGCGAGCTTGACTTGTCTGGGGTTTCAGCGTCGCAGTCATCATCCCGAATCACCGAAAGTCGTCCAGCTTCAAAGGATAGTTTTCTGTTTCCAAGATTAGCAACTAGGCTATAGACGGCTGATTCAGCATAATAAGGACGTACTTATCAAGGCAATAACATGTCCACCAAATGCGCTTCCTGATATCGTGGTTTCTTGTAACAAAAGATATTTCGCAGGGGTGGCAATATATGTGTACGCTGCGGTTCAGACCAATTGACTGTGCAATTTGACTGGCAAGTCCAACATAAAGTATCGCTTGTCCATCTCGCCCTGCGTTAAGAAAACAGATTGCCTTTGAGTAAAGAAAAGGGGAAACTGGATTAGCTTTGGTCACTCGCGAAAGCCCACAACGACCTAATGAAGCCAGACGTACCATGAGCAGTAAGGCTTGGACGCTCTCCAAAAAGGGTCTCGCCACGAGAGTGTGACAGAGCGAAAATGCAGCCTTCAGATGTAAGTCAAATATGCGGCTGGAATTTGACCCCAGAGCAATAGCAAGAAGGATGCAGCAAATATGTGGTGCATCGACGGGGCGGCCCTCATAGAACGCACTGTAGCGGTCTTCGACCGTTGACCTCTCCAAAATAGGATATAGGATATAGTAAGTATTGAAGTAGCCTGCCCAAAACTGGTGTGTCAGTAGGAAAGGACTTCCCCGTAGCACGCACTATCAGATCAGGGTCTAGCGACGAAATGAAAATAGATACATACGGTAAATACACTCGTCCGCCACCTGTTGGCTTACGAGTGGACGCATGCTCGGTTCTGGCAGGGGAAAATTCTCCGCAAAGGTCATCGTTGGGCAGAAGAAGTCCATGACATTCATTTGATTGAATGGGCTGAAGGCCTGCTGTGCAACGCGGGCCAGAACCTGCGATGAACTGAGTCCTGCAATCTTTGCATTTCGAGGAAACCTTCCAACATCGGTAGTGACCACGGCTTGCAATGCATCGGTATGAGTGCGACTGAGAGCTGTCTCCTGAGTTGGAGGGACGGCCTGGGCGCCCGTTACACCCGCTTCTTCACTTGGGGCCTGCTCGCCTGTGCCGCTTGAACTACCAGTAGTTCCACCGGCCTGGGCCGAAGCCATCTCCTCGGTGAGCTGCATTCTTGTCGCAGTGGGCTGATCCGGCTGTTCAAGTTGCCGTCGTTGTTTCCGTCGTTCCAGCTGTTGGACAGCCGAAGGCTGTGTTTGCTGCCGGTGGTATGTCACACCATTTCGTGACACAATGCACACCTCTCCGTATGTTTCGCAATTGCGACAAGTCCCTGGTGCATTATCGCACCGAATCTAGTTTGGCAACTCAGTTACGTTGTCCCCTGCACTGTTCGCCAGCCTTGCTTTTTCGACCGGGGCTGTAGAGGCTTCGCTTACCTTGCGCAGGCGACAGTGATCACACTTGAATGGGCAATGCACCATCAGTCGATATTCTTCCGCTCCAATGGGGGCTCAGAAACTTACAGCCCTCAGCCGCCGTGTCTTGACCCGACGCGGCTCAGAATTGGACACCCCGGCATTCGGGGAGAGTTGGCGATCCGCGGAGACCATCACGTGGCGTCGAAATACTTTCCGAGCTGAAAGGGTCGAACTGAGCAAAGGAAACCCGCAAAAAACATCTCCACGGCAAGAGAAACCTGTCTGATAAAATGTCTGCCAGTTTCTGCGTGGGTGGCAAGCAAAATGCGGGGGGCTGGAGACAAAACGCGGGGGGGCTTCTCTCCCACGGTTCTTTAGCGAGCCAAAGGAGGGCACCAATGGATCACAGAATGATGAGACCCACGGAGACAGTTCCTTCCGTTCTGTCTTCGGATTGGTTAGAGTTGGATCACCTGATGCACGGCCCCACGTGATGCACATTTTCCCCCTCACCGACTTTCTAGATAGCAATTTTCAACTCCTTATATCTCATTCAATATGACTCCAATTGAAGCGGCGCTAGGAGCAATCGATTCCTTAGAACCAGACGCTCCAATTAGCTATACTGAAATTGCGAAACAATTTGGTGCTATTCGATCAACGTTGTCAAGGCGCCACCGCGGGGTTTCGCGAGTGGATAACCTCAATTGCTTGTATTTGCGCTGACGGAAGCTCGCTCTCACCAGGTCTTATTTACCAGGCTACTAGCGGTAATATACAGGATTCCTGTCTGCAAGACTTTGATCCCAAGCTTCATACTTGCTTCTTTGCCTCCTCTGAAAGCGGTTGGACGAATGATGAGCTAGGATATGCTTGGTTGAAGAATATATTTGACCGGGAGACAAAGGAGAAAGCGCGGAGGCGTTGGAGGCTTCTAATCCTTGATGGCCACGGATCTCACCTTACCATGAAGTTTATCGATTACTGTGACGCTAATGAGATCCTTTTAATGACCTATCCGCCTCATTCAACCCATTCGCCGCAGCCGCTTGACGTTGGAATCTTCAGTCCTCTTTCTACCGCCTATAGCAAGAACCTGGAAGATTTCTTGCACAAATCAATGGGCCTTAGTCATATCACTAAGCGGGACTTCTTCCGCCTCTTCTGGCCGGCCTGAAAGCAGGCCTTGTCATCAAAAAATATACTTTCTTCATGGAGAACTGTCGGGATATCGCCGCTCAATCCTGATGTCATTCTGGTCCGATTCAACAGAAAGAAGGACTCGCGGCCATCCTCTAGTGATTTCTCGCGGTCAATCCTGCAAGCAGAAGACTGGAGAAAGATTGAAAGGCTTCTTGTTACGGAAGGGCCTTGACCTCTCAAGTACTCCTCCTAACCTTGGGTCACGTTTGACCTAAACCCTGATAATTCGGATTGACTTACCTGGGGCCTCGCGGGGCTTAGTTGCTCAACGTCCAACTAGTATGGAGACTAGTCACGGTCGGGTCGAAAAAAGGTGTAACGAAGCAAGGCCAGTCTTCGCCACGTATCGAGAAGCCTGTCGAGTGAAGTGTTGACGAAGTGTATCGCAAGGTAGTAGCAAAGGTAACTCTCTGGATAACAGCTTTATTGATCACGAAGAACAGAGTAAACTAGGTACAGTGGATGAATGAGCGTCCTTATATATCCTTCGTGCTAGACTACTATGCTGACTACCATCTACCATGGTAGTCCCTTGGTAGTTCTTTTCCGACTACCCTCGGTCTTTTCCTTCATGGTAGACTCACGTGACCGTGTCTGAGGTGTGGCCGTTTCCTGCGTCCTTGGCCCAATCCGAAAACCTCCTACTATTAATAAAAAGGGTCGAACTTGCGGGTCAACGTAATGACTTGTATCGAACCTTTTGCTGCATGACCTGCTTATCTGGAGGTCTCTGCTTCTTCTATCTAGCTGCGATTTTCGACTCAATACATGAAATAAAGGGGCAAATGACTAAACTAAATTAGGAAGGTCGGAATATTAAATGACCGGGTGGGTGCTGAATAAAGTGAAATCCTAGCGGTATCCTAAGGTCGACAAAAAGATATAGGAGGAGATATGAAAAACTAAAGTAATATTTAACTACTAGAAAACTAGAAAATATCTTACAGGAACCTGTCAGGCACCTTAAATTACTTGCGCTGGCGCGGTAGATGCTGCTGGTAGGAAAAATGATCGCGCTGAAGTAGATCCGGTGTTGATGATCCGGGGCAGAGAGAGACATGCCCGCCCAACCAGGGAGGATCCTGCCGAAAATTTTAAATTGAAGATACGTGGTTATTTTCTCCCATCCCCATCCCCAACTCTCAATTTTTTTATCCATCCAATTCAGGGGGGTTTTCTCAACGAGACCACCCGGTCGTCGGAGTCAGTTTCCATAACATGTGAGCTGATCCTTTTCTACGGTCTATTCTCGCCCGAGTTTTCCGTTGCGGCTCTGGCAAGCAAAAACCACCAAACACCCGCCCTTTATTCCACCAGCGTTATCCGATTTCTGTAGACACACTCGTCGTGTGACTGGTTGCAAACGTTCCCTGCCCTTGGTCAATTCGCTCCACTGGGGTTCCCACATTGGCCCGTCGCCGTATCATCTTCTGCCCCGACCCGTGACCAGCAAAGAATCCATGCAGCCCTGTTGTTAGTTATTCGGCAGGTGATAGATCTTATGTGCACGGAGTTGGTAAACATGGAAATAGCCCAGACAAAACAGGGGCCCGCCGATCGTGGCTTCCACCATGTTCGATTTTCTTTGACCGTGAGATAGTGCCACTAATCCGTTTTGGGAAGTTGAACAGGGGGGAACTCAAGTTTGGGGTCATCTGAGAACTCGAACACTGTGAATCCGACCATAATTCCCCGTACAGGAAGAATGAGGCTTACTATGCCCATCCAGCCATTTCTGCTTGTCCTCTAGCTTTACTACGCAATAATGCGATATAATTCCTTCAGGGGAGGTGATGTGTCCAAGTCCCTCCTGTCCATGATCGAAGCAAGATATATATATCAATGACCATCGTTACCATCAAGGGTGACTCGCTGCATGCGAGCTACACCCTTTTCCTCGGTTCAATGCCTGGAGACCGAAATCACACACCATCGACGTGCATATTGATTATAATCTATCTTACAATACTCTATAAGTCGGTGTTCAGTGCCTGATATGACATATGCGCGGATGACTTCGTCAATCGGGCAATGCAGGTGTATTTCGTAGTTCTTCGCAGGGGAAGAAAATAATCGTCATCTGAATCCGCATCTTGTGCTCCGAATGTAAAGTCCCGCGTGCGATAGGCTTTAAGAGGCCGGGCAGGCTAAATCTCCCATTAGCGACGTATCCATCCAAGCTACCCGAAGCTTGGATCCTACAACCCTGCACGCTACGACTTATCCGGGGAGTCCCCATATGCAGAGAACAACAGCCCAGGGAGCTGACCGGCGGGCGGTTGCATCCATTCTGTGATGGTTGTTGCGATCCCTTTCTGTCTCGCCGGATCGGTAGTGATCCGCCGTGCCCCTGCCAAGCAATGTGGTCATTATGTAAGGTGGCCTTCCATTGGGCTGGCTCGCGTGTCCTCCACAAACATTCACTTCTACCCCGACGCGTTCCAACGGGCAATCCTGCGTCACTGACCAGGCATGTTATCGCACCTCTTCGTTCTACGTTTGAAACCCTTATGATGGGGCCGTCTAGCATGTGGTTATTGCCTTCGATTTCCCTGGCCCCGATTCGCCCGCCTCCGCAGATTTCGAGCCGATGCGTGTCCTCAAACGGGGCGGTGCAAAGACAGTGAGCAAAGGATGCTGTTCCAAGGGACTTAGACCGCCGGACGACCTGGAAGGGGCCTACCGGCGGTGGACCGCGTCTGACGAGAGCTCCGACTTTCAACACCTTTCAATATTGGCCTGGTTAGCTGTTTTCCACCCCCGCCGGCTGTACTCGCTTCCTGGATCAGTGACTGACGCTCTGAATTGACCGCAGCTACACCAGAGACGGTCAACCGTACGGCTGGCGATCGGGTGGGCCGGGGTTCATCTCTGGTAACCCGGTGCTTTGCAGGCCCTGTGAGAAAGATCAATACCCGACACGATTTCCGATCGCATGATTGCAGAATTTGTGGCAGCCATCTCGACATCCGCTGGAGATCATTGGAAATGCCCTGAACTCTGGTACTCGGGTGCTGCCTGCCACACGCCGGCACAACGGGTTGTGACATCGGGCTGTCCGCGCGATGCGTTTGCCGGACGATATAACCGTTTGCACTCTTGATCTTCCCACATAAAATGACAGTCGACAGTCCGGACCGTTGGTTGCATCCACTCTCGCACCGCAATCGCAACATGAACTGGCGAGACGGGATTTGGTTATGGGTATTGTGCAAGCTTGGAGTGCACGCTTCCCTGGCCTCGAGGTATGCCCGCTTTCGGGAACAGAGTTCAGAGCACTCGTTGATAGCCAGCCTGACGTGTCCAGCGCCCCGGACCAAGATGGCCCTATCAACCACCGACGCGTCGCATACGTGCCACGGGTCCCTGATTCCAGGGTTGGCTTGGCCCAATCTCAGCTACGCGGGGGCGCCAATGCACCGGTCTCGTCGGCGGCCCTGTCTGGCCGGTTACGATGCCAACGTTGTGGTGGCACGCGTTCGCGGACCTACCATTGCCGACACTTCCGCGATCCAATGGTGTATCCCGCGATAGGGGTCTGTTCCCGCCGTCAGACGGGAAGTACTGTGGACAGTGGTACTCTGAGTGGTGGTACTATGGACCGTTCGATTGCGGAATTACCGGGCTGGGGGCATGCGTTGGACCCAAAGTGACCGTTGTCACGCAAGAAATCGAGGTCGACTATGTTCGCATTAGAACGTCCGTAGGATCAAGACATGTAGGGAAATCTGGTAAAGTCATCGAACTTGCACGGCGCTCGTCGAACACGGGGCCTTTGGTAGATCGGTTATCGGTAATGACCACGGCCTTCGGTTACTCTGGAGGCGACCCATTGGACGTGGTGTCTGGATGGTCCCGTAGTGTCGGCCAAGTTTGTGTCAGTGTTCGACCACTGATGACACGGCTCAACGTCAAGATCCAGTAGCTGGAGGTCATCGCCCAAGTTGGGCTGAGTTATCGCCTTGACCTGGTTGCGGATCGACTGTCGCGCACACACTGGAGGCACAGTGATTCGTTAGCATGGCTTCACCGGAAGCAGCTTTTCCCATACCGCCTCCCAACATACTCCCCCGACGCGTATTCGGGTATGTCCGAATCGTCTGTGCCACATCTACAGACCCTTTCATGAGTCGAACCCTCGTGCCGGGGTTCCGCGAGTTCTCATTCTCGCGATTTCGACGGTAGTAAAGGACGAATCGGAGGATCTATCACGGTCAGCATAGGGATCGCCGTCCGTTCGGCGGTCGTGGTACCTTGAATTCTTGGCGATCGAGGTCCAGCAAATGCTGCCCACCGACGATTGTCTAGACCGAGTTAGCTCAGCCCACCGTTCTACGGGAGACGCGAGGGGTTGCTGCGACGCGTGGTACCTAGGTCCTCCATTTGCCAGACAACGATGAGCTTCCGGACCATGGCGCGGTGTTGTTCACTCGCGAGGACCAGGGTCTGGATGA
>JAMAHF010000153.1:0-15453 GCA_023627405.1 Penicillium sp. S1316
TGGTTGTTTGAATAATTACGCGTTGAACGCGCGAGGAATTTTTGGTGGGTGACCGGATCACCCGGGAATTACGTTATCCTTAAATGGTTAGCGCAGTAAATAAAGCACTTAGCAAGCTATGTCTTGTTTTGAAATTCCCTTACAGTTTTGGCCTGACTTACAGTACACTGGGTGTGTTTTGATACAAAGATCTCTTCCAGTGCAGAATACGTATGAGGCATGCGAAAGGAACACTAACTCTTATATCTATAAGGCTTACCCTAATACTTATTCTATATCTATCTGGTAATACCCACTGGGCCGTAAACTTCGCCAGGCTTGTTATATATGCGTTGTGTGGAGTAGTTGGTGACCAAAAAAGAATAAGTCAGGTTCATTACTGTACAAGGCATGAGGAGGATTAAATAGGGTAGGTATAATGTTAGCTACAGCAACAAATTCAGTCAGGTGCTGGATCATGAGTCATGGTTAACCTAGGACAGAATATGAGATCAGACCCGCACATCATCTTCTTCGGAAGAAATCCATAAAGACTTGGCGTTTCCGGCCAACAGCTTTTGAAGCCAGGGCGATAAGATCATCAGCAGAAGTATGCACTGAAATAACCTGCAACAAGCTGGTAATAGAAACACGCTGATTCTTGCAGCTATAGTGACTAAATTGAATTTAATTACTACAGCCTCTATTCCAATAACCATGATAGATCATTCAAGATTAGCTACTAGGTCAAAGACGTGTAGCCATTTATAATAAAAGCTATAGTATAAACTATGCGCAGGACTGTATTAATCAATTTCTTCCTGCGTGGCTTGGCCTCGTGACGTGGGCGAGGATGCTCTGGAAGCAATGATAAGGGGATGATCAACAGAGAGGAATGCCAGTGCTAATCGGCCCTGGGTCTGAGGCAGACTGACGTGCCCTACACGGTGTGATGGAGTCAGTATAACAGCTGTAGTGTGCTGGGATAGAACCTGTTGCATATGCTCTGATTGTTCAATTTGAGGTCGTAGAGGTGGAAGCCGTTTATTCAAGATCGAATCTTGCTCGCCCTGCCAGTCATCCAGAGCATTAATGGTGTCCCTAGTGCTGGGGTGATTAGGTCCTAATACTTTGTGTCTTAGCCGACAGGATTCTTTGAGCAATGCTAAGGCTTCCAAGACCCTTCCTTGAGATTTCCATGTGTAGGCCAAACTGACCATGCTGGTCAGAGTAGAGGGATGCTCAGCTCCTAGCACTGTCTTGGATGTCTCCATGACTTGCACCTCCAGCTTCTCAGCTTCATTCCATCGTCCCTGATTCCGGTAGGTTGATGCCAGGTTTGCCATGCTGGTCAGAGTGGAGGGATGCTCAGCTCCCAGCACTGTCTTAAATGTCTCCATGACTTGTACCTCCAGCTTTTCAGCTTTATTCCATTGTCCCTGATTCCGGTAGGTTGATGCCAGGTTTGCCATGCTAGTCAGAGTAGAGGGATGCTCAGCTCCTAGCACTGTCTTGGATGTCTCCATGACTTGCACCTCCAGCTTCTCAGCTTCATTCCATCGTCCCTGATTCCGGTAGGTTGATGCCAGGTTTGCCATGCTGGTCAGAGTGGAGGGATGCTCAGCTCCCAGCACTGTCTTAAATGTCTCCATGACTTGTACCTCCAGCTTTTCAGCTTTATTCCATCGTCCCTGATTCCGGTAGGTTGATGCCAGGTTTGCCATGCTGGTCAGAGTAGAGGGATGCTCAGCTCCTAGCACTGTCTTAAATGTCTCCATGACTTGCACCCCCAGCTTCTCAGCTTTATTCCATTGTCCCTGATTCCAAAAGGTTGATGCCAGGTTTGCCATGCTGGTCAGAGTGTCGGGATGCTCAGCTCCTAGCACTGTCTTAAATGTCTCCATAACTTGCACCCCCAGCTTCTCAGCTTCATTCCATCGTCCCTGATTCCGGTAGGTTGATGCCAGGTTTGCCATGCTGGTCAGAGTGGAGGGATGCTCAGCTCCCAGCACTGTCTTAAATGTCTCCATGACTTGCACCCCCAGCTTCTCAGCTTCATTCCATCGTCCCTGATTCTGGTAGGTTAATGCCAGGTTTGCCATGCTGGTCAGAGTGGAGGGATGCTCAGCTCCCAGCACTGTCTTCCTTGTCTCTATAACTTGCACCCCCAGCTTCTTAGCTTCATTCCATCGTCCCTGATTCCAGTAGGTTGATGCCAGGTTTGCCATGCTGGTCAGAGTGGAGGGATGCTCAGCTCCTAGCACTGTCTTCCTTGTCTCCATGACTTGCACCTCCAGCTTCTCAGCTTCATTCCATTGTCCCTGATTCTGGTAGGTTAATGCCAGGTTTGCCATGCTGGTCAGAGTGGAGGGATGCTCAGCTCCTAGCACTGTCTTAAATGTCTCCATGACTTGCACCCCCAGCTTCTCAGCTTTATTCCATCGTCCCTGATTCCGGTAGGTTGATGCCAGGTTTGCCATGCTGGTCAGAGTGGAGGGATGCTCAGCTCCTAGCACTGTCTTGGATGTCTCTATAACTTGCACCTCCAGCTTCTCAGCTTTATTCCATCGTCCCTGATTCCGGTAGGTTAATGCCAGGTTTGCCATGCTGGTCAGAGTGGAGGGATGCTCAGCTCCTAGCACTGTCTTCCTTGTCTCCATGACTTGCACCTCCAGCTTCTCAGCTTCATTCCATCGTCCCTGATTCTGGTAGGTTGATGCCAGGTTTGCCATGCTGGTCAGAGTGGAGGGATGCTCAGCTCCATATTTCCTGTGATTCATTTCCAATAGCTTGTTGTATAGAACCTCTGATTCAATATATCTTCCATCACTAGCAAGGCAATCTGCAATGTTTTGAATGAGATTAATATGCAGCCCCTGTTGTTCAATAAAGTTATTATCATGCACCAGCGCCAGAGCGTGAGGAAGGTATTCTCGCCAAAGTCCTCGATTAGTATGGTTACTATCTGGAAAAACCTCCTGCATTCGATCAGTAACCTTTTGGACCCAGTGGCTGAACATCTTGTTGTTTCTGAGCCAGTTTCGAGTGGCAAGATGCACAAGTCGATGAAGACTAAAAATGCTGGCATTAACCTGTCCACTGACAAAGGAATATGCTTTAAGAAGACCCAACGCTTCCACTTGTCGTTTTGCCGAAGTTGTGGCCGGGAGAATCGACTCTGGTATATCTCGTGGATTAATACAAGCCATGAACGACAGATAGTCGCTTGCTATTTGATCCACTCGGTGAATTTGAATGAAGGAGACCAGCCAGGTCGTGGCCACTGGGTTCTGGATCTCTGCGTAGCGTCCGTCATCCTCAAACTCCTCGCCAAGCAGTTCTATTGTGCTTGCTTCCTGTTCACCAAGCAATGCCATATACTTTGCTAAGGAAATGTCGTTTTGGTTGATATAAGCCACTGCCTGGCTGATTGCCAGAGGGAGAAAAGCAAGCCGCTCAAGAAGCGCGTTTGTCACATGATCATCTTGCAGTAAATCCTTCCACATAAGCAATCTCTGAAATATTTCCTTGCCAGTCTTTTGATCCACATTGGGCACAGAGACCACGTTTGATCCTGCCAGCTTCAGTGCAAGCTGCCAGTTGCGTGATGTGAATAGTACATGGCCATTCTCACTTCGAGGAATTATATGCTTGAGTGGTGGTGCTATCAGGCTGCCCTTGATCCACATATCAAATTCATCTGCATTGTCGAAAATGATCATCCACTTCTCGTCGGTCTGGCTGAAATAAGACTGGACCCGCTCTTTCACATTGGCTGGATCCACATCATGGAGACCCACCAGTTGTGCAATGCTCATGCAACCCTGTTCAACAGCCTCGTAGCTGGTGCATGGGATCCAGAAGATCGAACATTCTGGCTCTCTATTTCGCATGAGGTATGCTAGCTCCAGCGCAATCTGAGTCTTCCCTACACCGCCCAATCCAGTAATAGCAAGCTTTCTCGGTCCGTCTAGCACGTTGATTAAATTCTCTATTTTCTGGATTTCTTCCTGGCGGCCCACGAAATGCGGATTTCTCGCGAAGGGGATCATCACGTGGCGATGTTTGCTCGCGTCTACTAAGAATATTAGATATTTAGCAGCGCTAACCTCTTACTAGACAGTCCACTGACCTTTGTGGTTTGCCGGCATCCAGTACTCCAAGAAAGCCTTTGCCACCGACGCTCCGGTCGCTGCAGCGTATGCCTGCCACACCTTGCTCTTGTGACTGTCGGCATAGTCACACACACCCTTGATGATGATACATGGAACATTATCCCATACTCCTGCACCCTCCATCTCAAAACCAATGACCTTCTCTCTTGTGACAATCTCATCTCGATGGTGTCCAGACTTCATGACGGTGTCAGCAGAGGCAACGGGTCCAATATAGATGGAGACCGGGAAGGCTTCTGAGGCCCCACGACATCGAACTCGTTGACCTTGGTCGCAATCCAGCTCGTCGCAGTCCTTCCCCAATGCCTCTTCGCAGATTTGGTCAGGTGAGTCACTTCCAGTACAGGAGCACCCAGCAAGAGAAGTATCACTATAATGCTTGTGAAGATAGCGCGCCTTGAAAAGAATATCATTCACCCCTGGGTGACACCACTTGGTCCCTCTTTGTTGAAGGGTGTGAAGATGCTGTTGCGCCTGGTCCTGAAGTTCCCTGCGACCATTCTCTGCACGAAGGCCGTTTAAAAGAGCCTGGATCTCTCGACCTGGCCTGCCCAACGTGTCCTTGACTCCAGTCTTCCATTGAAAACCGCCGGGGTATTGTCTGCCAAAGTCATATTCGATCACCAAATCACTGATAATCACATCACCAAGGAATATCTCTTGATACTCTGGTGGCCGTGGCGCACCTCCGCAGATCCCAACAACTAGGGCAAGTCTGATGCCCGGGTAGCTGACTAGCAGGCTGGACGCAACACCTGCTGCACTTCTCTTGCCCATTCCAGGCATATAGCACAGCACCACATCGTGCTTGCCAATCCGTCCATTTATATACGCATTCGCGTCGCCTCGTTGTTTGCCATAGTGTTTTCCAAGCCGATCATAGGTTTCATTGAACAGGGCTTCGACCGCTTCTGCCTCGAGAGTGAGGGCGCAGATGATCGCGATCGCAAAGTCGTCGCGGCTTCTCGGTCGCATTTCGCAGCATAGGTTAAGGGAGGGTTTGGAATCGAGATGGAGATTCAAGCAGTCTTGCTATCTGAAGATTTTGGATGGGAAGGCCTAAAGTTGGAGGGAAAGCAGAGCTGAAGTCGTGGGGACGCTGAGGCAGTTGCGTTCAGCCTCATCCTCTCTACTCACCAACCACAGGGCAGCATTAGCCGCCCGGAGGAGCAGCGCAGATGCCGACATCGCAACATTCCTTTGAGCCAGACAGTAGGGATGATGCGGTAGGTTTTGTACTTGTTATGAAGGCATGATTGGGTACACAGTATGGCCCAACTCGAGTCGGGCTGGCGTGGAGAATGGTCGTTCCTTCCCGCGGGTCACTTAGGTGGGTATGGGTACCACCTTCAATCTGTTTGACGTGTTTGCATAAAAGTTTCCAGAATATTCTGCCGCATGGAGCTAAGCCTAGTCAGGCAACCGCTCATCAACCCAGCACGATTGTGTCTACCTTAACGCTGTGGAACTTCAAAACCCGGATACATTGCTGCGGTGCAGGAGATGGTTGGAAATGGCACCAAATATCTCGCTATCAAAGATCCAGCTCATTTGTGACATGACTGCAAGCGGCGTATCGATTTCGAAAACCGCTGATGCCGCTGAGTGCAGCAAACAAGCGGTTAAATATATTCGCTCGAATCTTCATGTCTTTGGCTCTCCAAGAGCCCCGCCAACACGAGTTGGCCGAACAAGGCTAATCACACCAGTCATGCTAGAGGCGCTATGTGATCATCTCCTTGAAAAGCCTAAGAACAGAATCCCGATCTACGGGACGAGTATATCCATGATATATCCGAATTCAAATCGCACCAACTGGTCTTCGTCGATGAATCCGGCTGTGATAGACGGATAGGATTTAGACGCACCGGCTGGTCACCTTTGGGTGTTGCACCAGTACAAGTAACTAAATTTCACCGTGATCAGCGCTATCAGATACTCCCTGCGTATTCCCAAGATGGCGTTGTTCTAGCCCGAATCTTCAGTGGCACCACGGATGCGGTTGCTTTTGAAGAATTCATTGAGGATCTTCTCCCGCGTTGTGGGAAGTATCCCGCGGAAAAGTCTGTTCTTATGATGGATAATGCTTCCTTTCATCACTCCAAGCGAGTAGAGCGGATATGTTCAGAGAAAGGCGTTATCTTGCTTTTCCTTCCACCGTACTCGCCTGACCTAAACCCCATTGAAGAGTTCTTTGCCGAGTTGAAGGCCTATATCAAGAGAAACTGGAGTGTTTATGAGGAGGCTCCTAATTATGGTTTTGATGATTTCCTTGGACAGTGTGTGGATATGGTAGGAGCCCGAAAGCGCAGCGCAAGAGGTCACTTTCGGCATGCAGGTCTAGTAATCGATGAGATTTAGGTCTAGATTGTATTTGTATACAGTATAACATGTCCAGACCTGCTGTTCGCCTAAGAGAGTACTAATATAGAAATTTGTCTGGACCACAGATTATCTTAAGAGCTGAACACGTGGTTGTAAAGGATCAACGGTTGCATGATCCGCACTAGACATGTGCTGGTTCAGCCATAAGAGGCTAAGGCAATGTGAGGCTAAAATTGGCACAAACCCAGGATCATCCATTACCGCCAGGAGATTGATCGCCACAAGGCGGTGTTGTGTTCATCCATAAATGCCCAACGCACAGAAACTTCATAAATACTATAGTTACGTGAGGCACAATATGATCAAAAAACATAAACCTGGTCTTTAACCTCCACACTGCCTATCCGTGTTGTTCAACCCATTGACGGATGTCACTCACGAAACGCCGGGCCACGCCGACTTTGATTCCATGCTTGATGAAGAACTCTGAATCTTTATCTTCATAGATCTGCTTGAGATCAAGTCCATTTGTTAAAGCTAACTCGCTGGCCTTTTTAATGTCATCTTTCAGTGATTGGGAGTCAACTCTAGATTGCTGCCAGCGACTATACTCTTTCACCGCGGTGTCTAGCAGTAGATCTGGAATTAAAAGCGTATCGACCATTTCGGAACTCAAATGTGGCAATAAAGGTGGAGTGTCTTCTGGGGTGGCAAGCATTGGCGCCTGCGGAGAGTGCGGCAAAAAATTAATATTGATTGGAACTCCTGATCCATGAGACTGGGGACCTTTCGTCATTTTAAGTTGCCTCTCTTGCCGCTGCTGCTCCTCTGCGTAAAGCTCGTCTCGAATCTCAATAGGCATATCGTCGTAAGTGTTGAAAATATGTCCCCTTTCTACTAGACGAGCAAGACGCTTAACATGGTGGGTCAAAAGCCTGTAATGCTTCTTGCCAACGGGATCCTGCCAGCAGTACCCGTTTTTGTTCTGACATGGAGGCCCAGGACAACGCATCTTTCTGTATACATCCCGCCAAGCGGAAGCTTGTCCTGACACGTTCTCAGCATCGATCTGTGTATTCCGTTCAGCAACCATCCGCTTCGTCACAGAGGTAGAACCTCTCTTTTCTCCCTTTGAAGAACTTGCGTTGCTGTCCTCTATGTAGTTAATGGATATATGAAGTTTATCTGTTTTCCAAGGCGGAAGAGATTGCTCCATATCAAGGGTTGTTTTTCAATAACTGTCCATCGCATATTAGTCCGCTCAAATTGTTGGTGGAGATCCTGCTGGGTCCGATCCCTAACGGAAGCCACAGCAGAGAGATCATCCAGTCTCACCCGCCGGGTGTGATCCACCTTACGATTCTTCACCTTTTCGGCAGCATCTTTCAGGGAATGCTGCCAAAATTCACTTGGCTTGATTACTACGTCTGGCTCGGTCACCTGCGCAATGTTCTTGCCGTTGATGGTTACTTTCCAGTCGATGCGATAGTGGATATAGATAGGTGGCTGCTCATTGTAGACTCGTTCCTCATCCCAGTCTGCGATCGGAAGGAATACTAGTTGTGTAGATTGTGGCTAGCAATTGGTAGGAAGATGGTCATTGGGTACGTAGTCTGGGGAAAAGCACGACGGTGTGGACGGATGGCCGAAGTTACCCGGGGTTGGGGCATAATCTAGAGCGCTATACCAAGGGTCGGGTGGCTGAGTCTGGAAAGTGTCATCTGCCTCGCAAGGACTGTATGCCATCGCTCGGAAGACAAAGAGAGCGACAGACCACCTAGAATGAGCCATGAATGTCAGCCATACATTAGTGTGTTCGAATGTCGGAGAAGACGGCGGCTGACAGGCCAAGTAGAGAAGCTACCAGTAACATAAGCTCGCTAGTAAGACTCGTATTGTGAAGTAGTCAACCCTTGCGTGTCGGACTTGGACGTTGTGAAATGCCTATATCTTTGGAGGGAAAAGGAGTCATTCCAGTGTCGACAGATTTCCCAAAACGTGGCACGTGGTTTCCTGACTAAGTTTAGCGCTGCAGCTGAGAACCTTCAAGAGACTTTTCGTGCATGCAAACACGACAAAATAGTGGGGCACACAAGCGGATACCACAACGCGAGCCGGAACACCCGTTCCCAACTCTAACTCGCAACTCCAGTCTCCAGCTGACTTGAGTTGCGCAAGCTGATTGCCTACTTCGCTCAACTGGTCGTCCCATTTTGAGAACCTCATTTAACCAACTACTGGCTGTGTCGCTAAGACGATGCGATATCGACCTCCGCGCTGCCCCTGCTCTGGGCGGCTAATGCAGGCCTGTGGTTGGTGACTAGAGATGGTGAGGCTGTGAACGCAACTGCCTCAGCATCCCCCGACTTCAGCTCTGCCTTCCCTCCATCTCTAAACGTTGTCGTTGAAAGCTTGCGATAGCAAATTTGCTTCTGTCGCTATCCGAAACCTTCGAAAATCCGTCCTGTGAAATGCGACCGAGAAGCCGCGACGACTGCAAAATCGCGATCATCTGCGCCCTCCCTCTTGAGGCGGAAGCGGTCGAAGCCCTGTTCGATGAAACCTATGATAGGCTTGGAAAATACTACGGCAAACAACGAGGCGACGCGAATATATATATAAATGGACAGATTAGCAAGCATGATATGGTGCTGTGCTATATACCTGGAATGGGCAAGGGCAGTGCAGCTGGTGTTGCGTCCAGCCTGCTAGTCAGCTACCCGGGGGTCAAGCTTGCTCTAGTTGTTAGGATCTGTGGGGGTGCTCCTTCTCCACCTAACTACCAAGAGATATTTCTTGGTAATGTGATTATTAGTGACTCGGTGATCGAATATGATTTTGGCAGACAATACCCAGGTGGGTTTCAACAGAAGACTGGGGTCAAGGACACGCTGGGGAGGCCAGGTCGCGAAATTCAGGCTCTTCTAAATGGTCTTCGGGCGGAGAATGGTCGCAAGGAACTTCAGGACCAGGCGCAACAGTATCTCCGCGTCCTTCAACAAACCGGGATCAAGTGGATTCATCCAGGGGTCGATGACATTCTTTTCGAGGCCCGCTATCTTCATAAGCATTACAGTGGTGCTTCTGCTGGGTGCTCCTGTTTAAGAAGTGACGCACCTGACCAAATCTGCGAGGAAGCATCAGGGAAGGATTGCAACGAGCTGGATTGCAACCAAGGTCAACACATCCGATGTCGAAAGATGTCAGAAGCTATCCCAGCCTCCATTCATATTGGACCCGTTGCTTCTGCCGACATGGTCATGAAGTCTGGACAGCACCGTGACGAGATCGTTCGCAGGGAAAAGGTCATTGGGTTTGAGATGAACGGGGCAGGGATATGGGACAATGTTCCGTGTATTATCATCAAGGGTGTTTGTGACTAGGCCGACAGTCACAAGAGCAAGTTGTGGCAGGCATACGCAGCGGCGACCGGAGCCTCGGCGGCAAAGTCGTTCTTGGAGTATTGGATGCCGGCAAACTACGAAGGTTAGTGGACTGTCCACCGGGAGTTTAAGATATCTCATTGTTATTGGTAGACACGAGCAGAAATCGTCATCTGATGATCCCCTTTGCCAGAAATTCTTCTTTCGTGGGCCGCCAAGAAGAAATCCAGAAAATTGAGAATCTAATCGCCATGCCAGATAGATCGAGAAAGCTTGCTATTACTGGACTAGGAGGAGTAGGGAAGACCCAGATTGCGCTAGAGCTAGCTTACCGCATGCGAGACAGAGAGCCAGAATGTTTAATCTTCTGGATCCCGTGCACCAGCTACGAGGCTATTGAACAGGCTTACTTGAGCATTGCGCAACTGGTGGGGCTCCATGGTATGGAGCCAGCCGAGGTGAAAGAGCGAGTCCAGTCTTACTTCAGCCAGACTCATGAGAAGTGGATTCTTATCTTTGATAATGCAGATGACATGGATATGTGGATTAGTGGCAGCCTCACCACTCAAGAATGTCATCCCCAGGAGTGAGAATGGCCATGTGCTCTTTACATCCCGCAACCGACAGCTTGCATTGAGGCTGGCAGCAGCAAACGTGGTCTCTGTGCCCGATGTAGATCCAAAGACTAGCAAGAAGATCCTTAGGAAGTTACTAATAAGGAAGGATTTACTACAAGATGATCATGTAACGAACGCGCTACTTGAGCAGCTTTCTTTTCTCCCTCTGGCCATCAGCCAAGCGGCAGCTTATATCAACCAAAACGACATTTCCTTAGCAAGGTATATATCATTAATGGGTGAACACGAGGCAGGCACAATGGAACTGCTTAGCGAGGAGTTTGAGGATGATGGACGCTACACAGAGATCCAGAACCCTGTGGCCACGACCTGGCTGGTCTCTCTTTTGCAGATCCAGCATGTGGATGAGGTAGCAAGTGACTATCTATTCTTCATGGCCTGCATTAATCCACGGGATATACCAGAGTCAATTTTTCCGGTCTTAACTTCAGCAAAAATAAAAGTGGAAGCATTAGGTGTTCTTAAGGCATATTCCTTTATCAGCGCACAGGTTGATGATGGCATTTTTAGTCTTCATCGACTCGTGCATCTTGCCACACGAAACTGGCTTAGGAAAAGGGAGACGCTTAAGAGTTGGATAGAGAAGACTGCCAACCAGTTGGACAAGGTTTTTCCAAATAGCGACCATGACAATCGACAAAGGTGGAGAGACTATCTACCTCATGCACTGTATCTGGCGAACAGCGCAGAATTTCAGGCTTACCAGGGTAGTCACGATAACTTCCTTGCAAGGATAGGAAGCTGCCTGCAGAGTGATGGGAGATATAGTGAGGCTGAGATTCTTTTTCAAACGGTCCTTGATATACGAGAAAGAGCGTGTGGACTCGAGCATCCTGATAGTCTTATCAGTGTCAGCCAGCTTGGTTCAGTACTTGCAGGACAGGGCAAGTATGGGGAGGCCGAGGCCATGCACCGACGGGATCTACTAGGGTCCGAGAAGGTGCTTGGACCCGAGCATCCTGATACTCTGACCAGTGTTAGCCAGCTTGGTTCAGTACTTGCACAACAGGGCAAGTATAAGGAGGCCGAGGCCATGCACCGACGGGCACTCCAAGGTCGTGAGAAGGTGCTTGGTCCTGAGCATCCTGACACTCTTATCAGCGTCAGCCAGCTTGGCTCAGTACTTGATGACCAGGGCAAGTATGGGGAGGCAGAGGCCATGCATCGACGGGCTCTACTAGGGTCAGAGAAGGCCCTTGGTCCTGAGCATCCTGATACTCTGACCAGTGTCAGCCAGCTTGGCTCAGTACTTGCACGGCAGGGCAAGTATGAGGAGGCAGAGGCCATGGAGCGACGGGCACTCCAAGGTTATGAGAAGGTGCTTGGTCCTGAGCATCCTGATACCCTGACTAGCATGCATAACCTCGCCTTTACTCTAAAGCAACTAGGAAAGTTCTCAGATGCTTTCAGCCTTCTTAAGAACTGTGCAGACCTCCGCAACCAAGTATTAGGGCCACATCATCCCAACGCGATATCGTCAACTAATGCCCTTCGTGCTTGGGAAACAGCACCCAGCCAGTCCTTGGGAAGCCCGCAACCACGCGCGTTATCAGACAATCCACCTCCTAACCCAACTTCAGGGCACGCTTCTAATGATGATTATATCGCCTCGGCCTCAAAACCTGCTCGCCAGAAACGCCAAGTCTTCATGAATTTCTTCCGCAGACGATGATGTGCGGGATGATCTCATTTTCTGTCCTAGTTCAACCACGACTCATGATCTTGCCGTACCTAATATTAACCCTCCGCTCTTTAATCCTCCCCTTGCGTTGTAATAAACCAAACTTGTTCTTTTTCGGCCACCAACTACTACACAATGCATTATAAAAGCCTGCGAGGTTTGAGGCCAAGTGGGTATTATAGGATAGACATGAATAAAGAATTAAGGTAGGCTTGTGAATACGAGGAGTCGGTATTCTTTTTGCGTGCCTTCACGTATTCGGCACTGGAAGAGATCTTTGTATCAAAACACGCCCAGGGTAAAGTGAGGCTGAACCTGTAAGGAAATTTCAAAACGAGACATAGCTTGCCAAGAGATTTATTTACTGCGCTAACCGTTTAAGGATAAGGCCCACTCTCAGGGTTTGACAAATAAACTTGCAACGTTCTGGCAGGGCGGTTGTGCAAGGCTGTTTCGTAGACTTGCGTCATGGTGATACAGGGCTTCTGGAATGTTCTAATATGCAAACTGTGCAAACCAGGCAGGCGCTCTGAGACACGCAACCTCACCTCCTTCCCCAGTCAACTTCTTAGCCAACTCCCGCCCTGTTCCCGAGTGTGAATTAGGCTGCTAATTACCAGCGACTCGTCACACAGTCCACGAGTCATATATCCATATCTGCTGCTCACTGCAACCGCCCATGGTAGCCCGGTTTCGTTACGAAGAAGTATTGGCTACCCACATGTGGTCAGTCCAAGGTACTAATGACTTCCGGGTGACATAGCAGCTTTTCTCCATCAAGGGAGCTATGGGCACTCCCTGCAGTAATCGAGGCACGCATCCCTCTCAACCTTTCAGCTATTGGGAAGCAACTCCGCAGTATGCCCCGACTCCTGGTGACTTCGGCCGTTCCCCTGCCTCGTCCATATATAGTCCTTCCTCTCCCGTGCATCAACCGCAGTCCGATAAGCTTGAGTTAGTCCAACTGTCCGATTGGGAGGAGGGAAGACCTTACGATGAAGACCCACCCATCTACCTCCACTACTCGATCGAGTGGAAGGTTACCGTAAACAATCGAGTAGTGGCAAAAGATACCAAACCAGATCTGGTTTTAGCTCCTAGTGCTTACTGGGCCAAGATTTTGAGGCAGAAGCTTGAGAGTTGGGTAAAAACAAAGACTTAGCGTAACAGACGTGTCAGGTCTGAAGACACAGCGGTCGTGGTGTTAGTAAATGATCGCTCCCAACGTGATCTGAATAAATGGTTCGAGAAGACTAGCATTGAATGGTCGGCTGTGGAGCAGCAGCTCCTTAAATGGAACAACTTGTTCTGTCTAGGCAAGAAACTCACCTTAGGTATCTTATTTAACTATGTGGATGATGAATATTCGGCCATATAAGGAAATGACAAGAGGGGAACCAGATCTGTGACCCGGAAAATGCTTGCTGACTGTGATGCTTAGATTAATGCTGAAAGTACTGCAGGGCAAGCTCTAGTTTGGGACCATGTTTATAGACTAATGCGTTGCCCTGGAAAACCATGCGACTTGGGCAAATGGTGCTGGCAGGATCCTATGGGCAAGAAGCATTACAGTCTTAAGACCCATCACTTGCTTGATTTGGTCAAATACGTCCGAGACGAGCATGGCACCCTGGAAACCTATGATGATGTTCCTGGTCGGGTTCGTGAACAGCCCTACGCAGAAGAGCAACAGAGGAGTTGAAGTCGCGTTTAAAAGGGTTCGTCCGTGAACACTTTGACTGGAAATCCCATCAGCATCAATGTTCTACCCACCTAGCCTTCTCCATCTCCTATCTTAGCTAACACGCCTATCATGACCCAGCTTTAACCACCAGCTAGGGAAAAGCTCAAGATCCGCGGCCCTTAGGATACAGCCGTGAGAGTTTATTGTGAGTGGCAAGAATCGAACGTAGTCGACGAAAATCTCAAGGCCAATTTTCGAAAAGCACGTGATTTGGCGATTAGTAATGGATATGACCTCGAGCAAGTCGATAGGGAACAGGACCCAGGGTTTTTTGTTGAATTCCTTAAACAAAATGGAGTTATAGTGGGAAATGCGCGACGTTTTGTGAGCGACATTAGAGACTGGGTTAAAGAATGCGAGGGACGATCAGAATGAGCCACGGTCTAAACGTGGAGATATAAATATCGACCGCTGGGTATGGTTTGTTCACTCTACACTTGCTTATAGAACTTAGTATATGTCGACCATTAGTGACCGCTAGTAATTGCTTCAACGCCGAACTTACAGTTAGTCAGCGCCCGCTCGGTCATTTCCAGTCATTTGCTTGTATCGTTTTTACTTCCTATTTTAGTTAGTTAGATTACCCCTATTTCTCTTGTATTTAGTGCAGTATCGCTGCTAGATTCAAGTAATCAGACCTTCATATTCTTGCGGTTGTGGACCGAATATTACGTACGCCGCGAGCTCCGACAGTATACTATTGTGGACTTATTAGAAATCAAGCCTATAGCTACATATGTTCAAGTCGAGCAAGTGCTGATTAAATCATAAATAGCTAATTATGCTTCTGTGATAGTGATGCATGAGTTCCGGAAATGGCCTCTTGTGCTTTGTTCTTTTAAACTGTTAGACTCCATGTACACACGGCGATGCCTGTTGTGGTTGCGGCGCCTGAGGCCCGCAACCAACAAACGTGACCTCGCTCAGCGGGAGCCCACGTGACGCAGAGACACATCTCCGTGCCGCAGGTCTTTGGTTACGAAGACCAGCGATTAGTTCAATTACCGAGATACCACGCAATTCAACCCTTGTCTTCCGCTTCTTAATATTCCCTATCGCAATTACCCATGTTGCGGTTTACATTAGCTTAATCAGGTAATAATCTATTTTATTATTTCAAATACTATATTAAATACAGTAATTTATTAGTAATTAGCATGGGTATGTAATTGGATTACTATAATATCTAGTAATTTATTTCTTGGCAACCCAATGGGTTACTCCATACCCCATGGGTTGCCTAATTAAGACCCAGAACCCACTGGGTTTTCTAGACCAGCAACCCACCCCAACCCAGGCCGGGTTGGGGCGGGTTGGGGCGGGGTTTCTGGGGTGGGTTAAACAACTCTAGGCACATCCGCGCGGCATACGGCTTCATAGCCGCGCGCAACCGGGTGATCCATTTGAACGTTCGACTCCTCTTACCGCGCTTCGTCTCCCGAATCGACCTTTGAACGTTCGACTCCTCTTACCGCGCTTCGTCTCCCGAATCGACCTTTGAACGTTCGACTCCTCTTACCGCGCTTCG
>JAMAHF010000154.1:0-23353 GCA_023627405.1 Penicillium sp. S1316
GACCAGCAACCCACCCCAACCCAGGCCGGGTTGGGGCGGGTTGGGGCGGGGTTTCTGGGGTGGGTTGAACAACTCTACATCTGATATTGGGTATATAGAACCATGGCGGCGCCATAATTCTCGAGTCGTATTTGAGGGTCCGTTGGGATTAATGGTTGTGAGATCCATTTATCGAAAGGGAAGGTACCAGAGTCGGTGGTCAAACATAAATCTACTGGCAGCTTCAGACCATGCTCAAATTTGTGACCGTAATCTAAAGAGATAAATTTGAATAGGGCATTTTTGAAAACGCATCTTGGAAGAAGCGACTGTTCATATAAGGAAACAAGGAAACGGGGAATCGAGAGAGCAAGAATCAAAAACAAGAGACGACACATTATCAATTTCATTTCGCAATTTAATGAAGTCCTAGTGATGTCAGGGGTAGATCTTAAGCTGCTTGAACAGCTCTGGGCGGACACTGCTCTTTTATAATTAGATAAACTAGAGGAGGACTTCTATGTCATCCTAGAATATAGCTGGTATTTTACACGCTCCTGGCAGGTTACTAGACAGCTATAGTGCTTTGCTATTCCTAAAATAGTATTTAATATAATAAAAACGCATGCGCGCTTTTTAGTATATTAGAAGGCTATTAAGAATCTATAGCAGCGCGAATAATGTTATCCTAAGAAAATTCTCTAGCAGTGTATTAAATGCCTTTATACTAGATCTCCCTGGCAAGTATTTCTAGCTATGATTTTTAGAACACTGGTTATAATATACCCCCTGCCACTCTAACACAGGAAAGATTTCGCACCCCCTGTTAATATGCTTGGACTTGGTTATACCACTAGTAATTAAGTAAGGACCTTTATTCTAAAATACCTTTAGCAAGTTCTATGGAAGCCAAGAAAACAAGTCACTGTTTCTCGAGACAAGGTTTAAACTATTCTTTATCAGGGATATACTCGGGCTGAGTTCCTTGCCGCGAAGGCGGGCAAGCAACTTAAGGACATAATAGGTATGTCCTAGAAGCGCATATCAGAACAAAGAAAGAATTTAATCAGCAAAGAAGCTCACGATTTGAATTTATGCGTAATCTGCCCTTGCCATATCATACAGCAGAAAAGGATATGGAATTCTGTCTATTAAAATAGACTCGAGAGCTACGTGATGAGCCCTTACTTGACAAGGAAGACCACCCTGGCTACCAAGCTTGGACTCAAGAAAAGTATAATCCCTACAAATTCATGTTTTATATTATAATCGGCCATCTTGAGCGTTAATCACTGTTACTCGCCAAAACAAAGGCCCGCAGGGGCCCAGTGAACAGTTTAGTTTTTAGAGTGAAAAATGAAAATGGGAATAATATTCCTTGGGCTGTTGATCCCCACAGAATAGTGAAAGTACGTGGAGATGATCTCGTTCCGCAGTTTAGCACGTGAGGCGATGGGTTAGAATTTCTAAAAAAAGAGTACCCAAAGCAAGCTGAGGAATTATCATTGTTAAACATACCATAGACCATAATTGCAGGAGTTGACATGACGGGAGTTCCGGTCATATGTCCAAGCTAGCTCTTACAAAACTGTTAAAGCAAACCTATCTCTTACCTTCAAAGGAGCTACCTGACTTTACTCAAGTCACGGATGATCCGTGGCTCAACCTCGAAAATATATACAGTACTCATCATCAATTGACCTTAACGCGACTAAAGCATGCTGACCAACCCCAGCCTAGCTGGAGAATTCCAATCTCCACGTATCCATTACTCTGCCCCAATTAGTCTTTAAATTCACTCATTATCAGAGTCCAACCCTCGATAAGGTCTTCTTCGCCTGACTAGCTCATGTGCTGGCGGTGTTTTCAGACATCCAACAGATTTTACGGCTACGTCATTTAGCTGAACCACCACGTGTTTAAAGAAAAACTTAGACAACCAAGTTTTTGAACAAACTGCTGTAAGCCAGCAAGCCCTGTTCACGTTCCGGCTAGGTATGACGCAAAGGTTGGGCGAGATGGGGGGGGGGTGGTCCAGTTGAGCTGGTGGTCACAATCTCACCCTGTCTTGTGTTGCTCGTCACCTAATTTCAGTCCGAAAAATGATCAATAGAAAAGAACTTTCTGCTTTGATTAGTACATATAACCATAGTGTAAGGAAAAGAGTGCTTCCCCTCGAGTAGTGGAACAGCGGTGTTTAAATTAGGCTTTCCAAGTCAATGGCCAAGAGTCCAATGATTGTTAATATTATGCATATCCGTCAATGATCGGCCAGCCATCTCCTCATTTATAATCTCTATCACTTATTGCCGAGATATAATTTTCATTGCTTACTTGACACTAGCAAGATAAAAGTCTCCAAGAGGCAAACACATTCACGAGGGTTGAAGCGGGTTTGATTCCCCCTCGAACACTGGAGAAAGCCAACCTATATATATAGCGTTCTGGCGACCCAATCCAATTGTATCCACATTATGCTGTCGCAGAACTTTCTAATTGTTTAAAATTGCAAAGTCGTATTGGCCGGAAGCAAGCTCCAAGTCCGCTTCTAAGTCTTCTTCAGGTCCATTCACTTTGCCCGAATCTTCCTCCAGGAAAGCTTCGAGCAGCTCGGCTCCCTCCCGACCGGAACCTCGATTGTCTGATGCTATTATCCATTGGCTGTTCTGCGATAAACGCACGTTGGCAACGTCCTGCGTCCACCAGGTTCGCAGAATGACCTTCTTCAGCCGAAGAGCAAATATCTGCTCGCCTGGGACAATGCAGCTGCGGAATCCGTTTCGAGATCGTTCATGACTCGCCGATAGCGTAATTTGACCCATCCCCTCCAGCGGTACATTGCTGGCAGGGACAGCTACTCCACCGCGATGCTCAGACTCATGCGCCAGCCCCTCCGAAGTTGCGGCGTCGAAGAGGGTGTGGAGTCCGACGACAAAGTATACACAATGATTCCCATCCTCGATCTGCTCCTGAAGCCATGTCCGAACCTGAGCCTGTTCGCACAGCTGACGAAACCATAGTGTTGGCTTTCTCAGGGTGTAAATGCGCCCTTTGTGCGCAGTTAGCCGAATATTCGCCTGCTTGATACGCCTTGAGGCCCAGCTGGCCATTTGGGCGAGCAATGCCTGGAAGGTATTGCCTGCATTGTCTTCGAAGAAGGCGGCGAAGTTGTCCACATCCTTGACTGTAAAACTATCATCCTGTAAAGGCAAGACACTCTCTAGCGCGTCGAGCTCTATATCCTTGATGTTCGGTATCAAACTGGCCAGTTGAACATCCTCTTGTGAGAAAAAGGAGTGACCGAGGATTATCTGTGGTGCCATCTCCGCGATCTGGACTGTAAGGGTTGGGAAGAATAATTTGATGATCGTGCGGATCAAGACAGAGAGGGATGAGAGTTGAGGCCAGATGGACTAGCGGGAAAAACACCCTGTGTTGGTTGCTGCGCCGCAACTAAGGGACAGGGATATTATTGCTGCGCCCCAACCCAACAAGCAACAAGGATTATGGTGGCTTATCACGTGAAAATAGCAACATTGCGCCCCCGCGCTGCGGCAAGTCCTCTTACCTTCTTGTTCAACTTGAGCGACTATTGCAAATTTCCTAACGGTTCACAATTAAAGGATGGAGGGTTCTGTTCAGGACAATTCACCTTTGGCTGCTCATCTGGGCCGTGAAGGCCGCGCATTAATGCGCGAGTATCGCATGACTGGGGACACTGACTATCTCAGTGATTCAATCGATATAGCGCGGCAAGCGCTGGAAAATAGTTATACCAACGAGCGGGCTATCTATCAGAATGATCTCAGTTCACGACTTCGAGAACGGTTCGAAGCGTGCGGCAACACAGTGGACATTTCAGAGGCTATTGACTTAACCGAGCAGTCATCACAGACCATCAACGACCCCTCCTTAAGAGTGGTTGTGCTCAACAACCTCGCCACCTTTCTTAGTGACCGATTCGAGTTGAGTCAGGACGTTGATGACCTTGAACGTGGCATTACTGCAGCAAATCATGCCCTCATCCTCAGTGAATCAAGACCTAGCTTTAGGGCCGTATGCAGGAACACTCTCTCTATAATTTACGGCTACCGGTATACAAAATCCGGGAATATCGAGGATTTGGAGACTGCAACGCGAATGGCCCAACATGCAGTAGACATGACCGCCCATGACGACGAAAACCTGGCAATGTTCCAAGGAAATTTGGGAATCTGCTATGAACGGCGGTTTGAAAGGTTGGGGCATCCGCCCGATATCGAGAAGGCCGTCAACTATGCCCGAACGACTGTCGATTCTACCAGCCTTGATGACCCGACAGAACGTTCACTGTATCTGAAAAACCTTAGTAATGCACTGGGGCGGCGATACATGATTACAGGTAATATTCAGGATTTGGAGGATGCCATAGATTATGGTATTGAAGCTGCCAACTTGATCCCGGATCATCCAAGATGGCCAGAGTTGCTGCACAACGTCAGCCTTCTCCTAGAGGACCGCTTCCTGCGGCAAGGGGATATGGCAGATCTGGATGAGGCAATTAGGCTCGAAGAGGAGTGTATCACATTTATCATCCGCCTCACTAGGGACGACCCTCGGATCCTCACCCATAAAGACCAGCTCGCGGTTTTATATGGGACGAAGTATGATTTGAGTGACGATATGAGCGATTTGACCAGATCCATAGAGCTAGCACAGACCACTCTAGACGCTGCGTGCGTTGACAATGGCCCTGACGTGGCGCAGTTCGAGTGGCACATGGCGTCAGGCCTGGCACGCCGCTTCGAGCGTTTGGGTGCGGTGGCAGACCTGGATCGAGCCCTTCTTCTGGGGCAGGAAAGTCTAACTCGAGTAGCAAAAAATGATCCCCGACGAATTGATCTGCTCTTAGATTTGAGTGACTTACAGTACGCCAAGTACCGGAAATCGGGAGTGATGTCACATTTTGAGTTAGCATCCACGCTGGCTCGTGAAGCAATGAGCACCGAAGTGCCTAATGGCTGCGACCAGCCAACTAGGCTGTGTGCAATCAGTCGCCGGCTCCGAGAGAGATATACTGTCACAGGAAGTCAAATCGATATTGACAAATCAATCCACCTAGCCCAAAGAGCAGTCAGCCTAGTTTCGGCAGAACATCCTCTTTCTGCATACTGCCTTTGGCACCAAAGTCTTGCGTTTGAAACGCGGTATCGAGTTCTGGGATCCCTTTCAGACCTAGAAAAGTCTATCCATTTCTGTCAGGAAGCCCTTGCTGCGACCTCACTCGGGCGGTTCGATCGGTTCGAGATGCTTTACAGCCTAAGCGTGCAGCTTACGCTCCGATATGAGCAGCTGGAAGCGCTAGTTGATCTGGAGGAGGCGATCCAGCTAATGGAGGAGAGTATCGCGGACGCACCAAATAGTCACCTTAGCCGTGTGGCGTGTTTGAAAACTCTGAGTGACCAACTCGGGTACCTCTTCGAACGCAAAAACGACATGTCAACCTTAACGAAAGCGATCGATGTCCTGAATGAGGCCTTGGAGGATTACACTTCTGAAGACACCACAAAGTCCACCTTACTGAATAGCCTTGGGCTGCGCTTGAGATCGCGCTACGGTGTCACAGGCGCCGTGGGTGATCTTAACGCAGCAATCACTGCACAGCGCGATGCCGTCAGAATCATTCCCGGCGAAGAGCCGGAACGGAGCATCATTCTCTACAACCTCAGTGTCAACTTGGCTGATCTTTTCCGGCAGACTGAGGAGGTACCAGATCTTATTGAGGCTTCACGTACGGGGTGGATGGCAGTCAATGCTGCGCCTGAGAGTCATCCTAATTGCGCGATGTATTTAAATGCGGTTGGCATGCTCTTAAAAGAGTACTCCCATCTCACTAACAATCTTCTTGTAGAAGGTCGAACATCTGCCGATCTATTTACCGAGGGCCTCCGTCACATGAGCTCTCCTCCTTTGGATCGTATCAAAGCTGGAAAAAATGCCTTTTACTGCTACGCCGAACATGAGGCGTGGAATCTGGCTTACTCAATAGCGCGAGAGGTCGTTGACCTTTTCCCTTTGCTTATACCGCGCTGGATGAGCCGAGACGATCAGCAGCATCTGCTGAAAAATATATCTCGTTTCACGTCCCTGGCAGCATCTGCTGCACTTCAAATAGACGAGCCACCAGCGAATGCACTGCAGATACTGGAGGCTGGAAGAGGTGTCATCGCTGGCTTTACCATCGATCTCAAGACCGACATCTCCAGTCTGGAGGAATTACACCCTGCACTATATCAAGAATACACTCAACTCCGTCAGCGGATTTTGCTGCCCAGCGCCTCGTCCTTTCGGCGTGCAACAGAGAATATCCCATCAACCGTTGCAGCGAAAGGTCGTCGAAAGTCACTTATGCGCCTACAGCCGCACCGTATAATGACCACGTGCCCCGAGCGCGCAGAAGATTTGAAGACCCTGAATGGCCTAGAGAACAGAATCCGTGCGATCCCGGGGTTCGAAAACTTTCTTGAACGGCAATCCGAACAGGACTATATCTCGCTCGCCGGATCCGGACCAATTGTGGTATTCAACGCTACCGAACACCGGAGCGACGCGATCATTATTACCAGCACCAAGATTACGACACTTCGACTAACGAATCTCTACATGAAAGATCTGCGGGTTCACATTCCGAAGGTGATCGGCAAGAATCAGCTCTCGAAAGGTGCGCCCAGCACGAGAAAACAACGCAACCAAGAGCTTCAAGGTATCCTACACTGGCTGTGGGGAACTGCTGTTCTCCCAGTCCTTGAAGAACTACACTTCCATGCTCACCTCTATTGTCCGAACACTCCTTCACCGCGCGTCTGGTGGGTTGCAAGTGGCTATATGGGGCTCTTCCCGATGCATGCAGCTGGCGATGGGAAGGGCACGACGACAATGGATTATGTCGTCTCTAGTTACATTTCAACTCTACAAGCACTCAAATACTCCCGGGAGAGGCAGGGTCAGCGGGCCCATGAGCCCGGTATCAGAATGCTTGTCGTCTCTGCACCAGAGAGAGCTGGCCAGCCGGATCTAAACACCAAAGCGGAGATGCAATCAATAAGAGATGGATTAATGGACATTGTATCATACAGCATACTGGAGAGACCCACGAAACGGGAAGTGCTCCGAGAGCTTTCGAGCAGCCACCTAATCCACTTCTCATGCCACGGAGAAGCCAACCCAACAGATCCCTCATGTAGCGCTCTTGCGCTGTCACCAACAGTGGAAAAGGACGCGAGCTCAGTTCTCACTGTGAGAGACCTAGCAGGAATTGACCACCAGAAGGCTCAGCTCGCGTATCTCTCTGCCTGCTCAACGGCCGAAAATACGTCGGATATTCTCTTAGATGAGGTAATTCACATTGCAAGTACTTTCCAGCTCGTTGGTTTCCCTCATGTTATTGGCACGCTTTGGGAAATAGGCGACAGAGCTGCTGTTGAGGTATCTCGTCTTTTCTATGGAGGATTGGGTCGTCGGATGGATGCAGGCAGTGATTTGAGTAAGGCTATTGCTTACACGCTGCATGAAGCACTTCATTATCACAGGAATTCCAAACGAGTCAAGAAAACTAATGATGTGCTTTCTTGGGCTCCGTTTATTCACATGGGCCCGTGATATATATTGGAAACGAGACTGGCAGGCAAAGAGCCGCAAACTGAAACTAGCGACGAAACGGACGCAGGAATAGATTTACCCTGACTCATGCATGCTATTGTATGTTGAAAAAAAAAGAACCCTCCTATGCATGCACAGCTAATGTGAGCTTCACAGTGGCGCACAGGCTGTTCCTACAAATGCGTATACAGCGATATAGTCTCCCGAACCCTAAAGGCCAGCAACGTCCACGTCGACGATGTTGCGCCGGCTAGTGCCATTTATGGGACTTCCAACATACCTCGCTGTGAAGATGCGCATTAAGAAGAAGAGCGGAGGTATATAGTTAAGATATTGCTGGCCACTATAAAAGTGAATACTAACGCGAGAGTTAGCACGAAAAAACGAACACTACTTATTATTACAGTCAGGCGTGGACAGAGTGCGATAGTTACAGGCCTATTAGATTAGGGAGGAGTCGATCTGAATACTTGGGACATGAATGGGTATTCCTTATTGCGGTGTGCAATATATGCGGCTTCCCGCGCTCTTTGGGTATCACCAGACTACAGCACAGACCCTGAGGGAAATAGATGACATGCCCTTATCTGATTGCTTTTGTACCAAGGGGTGGGTATCCACGGCCAGGACTTTACGGGGAGGTCAATATTGGACATGGTTATTCCAGTAGCAATTACATTACGTTGTGGTTAAGTAGCCAGAGTAATAGCGAGGGGATAAGATAGGGGCTATCTTAAAAGCTGCTCGTAATTTGCAGTAGCAGAAGGACATCCCAGACGCAAACATGTCTCGCACGCAGCGAAGAAGGATAGCATATATATATACCTTTATAGTGGTCGTTTTGTCAGCATGGGCAAATATCAACTGGGGGGCGTTACTTGGTGTAACCTGAACTTGTGGATCCAAGATGCGATAAGTTAAGACAAGCAGCTTTAATAATTATTTATTATGCATCCTTCCGTGGGTTGGTTAGAGTAAATGCTTATTTGTGGGCCAGACCCTTGCGCGCAGACTGCCTGGATACCCGGATACCCGAAGACCCCCATAATATCCGAAGACTTTCTACTTGAGACATGAACCTCTATCAAGGCTCCGCAAAGAATTGAAGATATTCGGAAAGCCTGAGTAAATCCAGGAGTGGCATGACATTTGTAGCCCTACTCCCACTAATAAGTTCTGGTGGCAAGGTATTGCAGGATATAGATTTAGAGAACTGTTTCTTACCTGCAGCAACAGGCTTACCTTGAGTCAGGCGGAGGAGTCTTCAAACCGGACACGAGATTCTTATGGGTTTGCGAGTCAGTATGATATCAGCGTGGGGACATTTTAGTGGCTTTAGACTTATATCTGATGACTAAAACTTAGATCTTGTAATATGTTTATTAACATTCTTCTTTGAGCAAAGACAGAGAGGACTGTCGGGGCCTTGCAAAAAGTACAACAGTGAATGATCTTTAATACCCACTTTAGAACTATAAACTTCCCTCAGCGGTTCACTCACCAATTTCAGATCATGCGTGCAACTTCTTTGTAGCTATATTCTAGCTACTTGCTTGGTTATTACTGCGGATTTCTTTGCTTCCTGTGTCTACTTCTTCTTTACTACTCCTAGGCGTATACTTAAGGACAAGGGGCCCTATTCTAACAACTATTAGTCGCCGCGCATCCTAAAGCTTGGCCCTCTTTTCCTTAAGACACTATTAGTATTTACCTATTAATTTAATCTCTACTATATAAGCTTCTTATTACTTCCTTGGCTATTTCTCTAGCCAGACAACGCGTGTATTTTACTTAGCAAGGAGGGTATCTAAGATTACCTAGAGTATATTCTTCTCCCTTTCTAACTTATATATTGAATTTGCGTAGCAGTTCCACTCATTACACATGCCGCTCTGAGCCTTAGGGTCCTTCTCCTTAATTACAAGCTATATCTATTCCTTAATTCTTAAGCTCCTATAGCCACTTGTGTAAGCGGCGGCGTCGTGTCGGGGCTACGTCGCTGCTGCTTCGGAGGGTCTAGCGATGGACAGGATAAAAGCACTACGTTCGGTACAGAATAGGAAGGAGATGCCAGTAGTTCGATTGGATCAGAATGAATCGCTTGAGCCCTTCCTGGTCAAGCGATTCTGGTCACCCTAATATACAGTAGTTCGGTTACCGAATACGGGGTCGGGGGTTGGGCAACGAGCTGTCGGTTACCGAAGTCAGGCGTCCATCGGCAACCTTTCGGGGCGCTGTCGCTGCCTTATCGTTAAGGCGGCCACCGTGACAACTTGGCCTTTTTATTCTAAATTTATTTTATAACTCCTGCCCCGCACTAGTTTCACCAAGATTCTTATATTTATCCACTAACTACCTCTACAGGTCTATTTTAAAATAAGTAATATATTCTACTAACTCCTTAACAATCTTCCTTGTGGAGGAAACCATGCTTATATATTATTAACAAGAGCTTCCCCTGCCCAACACCGATCCCCAAAACTCTCGCATGCTAACCAGCTTTTCCTCCCACTGTGTTGCCACATGATCGCTTATTTCATCGCACATTGTTGTGACAAGAATCACCCATCATAGGGCGTCTTCGCCACAGAGGTGCTGAAACATAATCGGGTTCTTTCTGATCGAGCCCTGCATGCGGTTGTCCGATATGCGATGGAGATATATTATCCCCGAGAGAAGGAAATGCTGTTTAGATAAGCGCACAAGCCAGCTAGCAATCTCCTCTAGGATCTCGTTGTCGGTCCGATTGGTGTCCTCGAATCTAGGCGTGTCGATGAGGTAGACTATGCGCGTGGGAGAGAAGTCGTATGCGTAGATGCCGACCTCGACCGTGCCTGCCCTCTGCGGTTAATGCAATGCCTCTTTGCCCATTCTTCGTCGTCCACTTTCCTTCCACCAACTCACACGCCTCAAGCCTGTGCCCGACTGTGACATCTCTCCCTGAGCAACAAGAGATGAATGAACTCTTGCCGGGTCCCGTTACGCCCATAACAGCAATAAAAACATCCGAAGTGCTGTTATACTCCTCAGAAAATGGTGTCAATTACATATGTAATCACTAAACATTATTCACCAAGCCTCGCGACCGCCGCGGAAGTCTGTAAGACCTTGGTTGTTCTGAGCAACTAGCCATGGTGGGATGCGGAACCCAGGAGGCTCGTTGTCTTCAAATTAAGGGTCCCAATCAGTTTTCGGGGTACAGAAATTTTAGAGGGTAAATCGCTAGATGGTTAGAAGACGTGGTTCAAAAAACAAGTCGTGTCAAAGGTTGAATTTTTGGTGGCGGAGCCGACCCCCTCGTTCGCGCAAGCCGGGCTGACAGCCCTTTTTTAATCATCACAATTATAGCGCAAATCGACGAGCGGAGGCTTTCCCTGCGCTTCTAACGTGTCGTGACGGCTAATACCGTTGTCGTACCTGTATACCGCCCCAACTCCAGCGTCGAACTGCGCCTGCGAATTAATTTTGGTGAAAATCGTTGTCGTTGGCCATGAATGAGTTATACAATTTCCTTAAAACTCTAGGTCTACACACAAGAGCACGCCAACTGACCAGCACAATATTGTCACATACAGGCACCACAGCCATTAAAGCATAAAGCTGTATTATTCCTGACCACTGCTCTGGCACGCCGACCATCCACTTAATTAATACACGGGGTTTCAACAACACGACACGCTCCGACAATTAGACCCTTAGCACATTAGCGTCACATCTCAGTGAAGCATACGCCAACAGGGTCCCAATCAACGAGTGCGGCTGGCGGGATTGTCATGCCGAGGCCAGGTCCGCGCGGCGAATTATCGCGCATCTGAGTGTACAAACCAACATGCGTGGCTACGCACCGAAGTCTCTGCGACTACAAGTCGAAATCATCCTCGAGGACAAGACGCTGGGTGATACAAAGGCCGGGGGTGCGGCTTCCGGTGACCTGTACAAGGCACGGGAGGAGCATAGGCAACAGTTGCGTGAGATTAAGACTAAGCTCAGGGGACGACTAGCCCAGTCAGACTTCCAGCACCAGGCAGAGCTGCAAGAGTTAAAAACTAAGATCAGGAAAGTGGTTGAAAAAAAAAAGAGCCGGAGAAACAGTCGCTCCGCAAGTCAATTCAGCATCTCCATCGCGAGGTATCAAGATCTTAAGCAGATAAACTTAACCTCGTAGGAGAAGAGTTTCATCAAGAGATTACTGCAAAAGAGGAAGAGCTACGGACGCTGGAGGAGTGGGTTTGGATGTCTGAGAAGAAAGTCAGAGAGTCAAGACTGTCGTTCTCTTATAGTGAGCAGGATGACTTGGTATACTAGAAGCAACAGGAGATTGCGACCTCCAAGGATAGGCATTGGCAATACAAGGCCACTGTCGGCCATCTTACGGTAAATGGGATTGGAGCTGGTATTACGACTCCTCTCATTGCTGCAGGTACGTTAGGACCCTACCCGCCGACTTCGTTTTAAGCAAGGACTAATAGCAGCCCTCGCTCTAGGCAATACAGGTATTGCTACTGGCACTAGTTCAACGTGCTTGGTCATGTGAGGGTGTTCTACTTTGAACTATCCGTACCCTGGAGCTACGTGTGCCAAATCGGGGCAATCAACTAGAATATAAATAGGCTTGTGTCTCGCTGCTCTAGTCTAAGGGAATCTAGCTGTCTGATTTATACAACTGGTAGCTAATACAACAAAAACAAAAACAAAAGAAACTCTAGGCTATAACAACAAGGAGCCAACAAAAAAGGCAAATGACTAGCTGTGGCATGGTGTCGAGGGTAAATTCCAGGTATTTACCGGGCCTCAAACGCGATTGAAGAAACAGGAGAGAATGGAAGTATTTATTAGGGTTCTCAAGTAAAAATAGCATCCTGGCCCGGGGATTTCCTGGCATTGGATAGTCATGATATTCTTGCTCATGGCAACAAAAACCACGCTTATGCAATGAGAGTAATCTAGGCTACCAAGTGTATGTATCAACATAACTAATTACCACCATATCCTCGTCGACATCTCGTCGCCAGCTGCGCAGTGTGGACATCAGTATTCACTTTCCATATCCCTACGCTGGTCGTAGATATTTGTTAGCCCTTGCCGCAATTGGTCTAGGGGATACACTCTAATATCCAGCTCCGAATGCAGCCTATGGGATCCCATGCTATCCATTCTTCAAGTGCTTGAGGGCCGGTCTTCTCTTTTGCATTATTATCTTTAAGCTTACTTATTATATTGTCTGATACATACGACCACAGGGTGTGGAGAACAGGGCTTCCCGTCCGCTCAGCCGTACTTAAGCCACATAGTGAACGCGGACAACAGTTAAGTGAGCCCTGCGCTTGTTGTTTCTTGGCAGAAGAGATTTGCTAAATTTTAGTGTGGGTGTAATGAACGCGGTGAGCGCTCACCCTAGCAAGGTGAGTCGCTCACCCCAGAGAGCGAGTCGCTCACCCCAGAGAGTGAGTCGGTCACCCCTAGTGGGTGAGCCGCTCACCCTAGTCGGTGAGTGAGGAAATTTAGGTCCTATCTCCTCTAGACAGATAAGAAAGGGCCTTCCCACTTCTCGTTCCATTAAACTTGTTGTATCTTGCCCCTCTATCTCTCTCTCTTACAATTTACACCGCTCACGTGACCTCAGCATGGTAGTATTGCAGGAAAGGCT
This sequence comes from Penicillium sp. S1316, assembly GCA_023627405.1. Lineage (NCBI taxonomy): Eukaryota > Fungi > Ascomycota > Eurotiomycetes > Eurotiales > Aspergillaceae > Penicillium > Penicillium sp. S1316. Next base: position 13,265 of record JAMAHF010000154.1, read on the forward strand.
TGACCTCCTCCGAAAACTGGCAGAATCTCGGGGGTTTACAGAATCCTATCAACACGACCAAATAAATCAAGAAAATGTTGTTAGTCACAAGAAGAGGGCTCCTGCAACTGATGAGAGATATTCACGCGCACTTGATCATTGGAAAATGTATGCATTCCGCGGTGCTGCCCCGCTTTCAGCAAAGAAACTGCTAATTCCATTGCGTCCTAGATGGATGATGTCCAAGGGCCAACCCGAAGATCAATATTTCAAAGCCAATGACCCGCACCCACCTATACAGATACTCAAGCTTTTTTCCGAGAGCTTTATTGTCCTTCGTGACGGTCCTTTACCAAGCCAGCATACCGTTGCACATACTCTTTCCTGCTTCATGAGTGAGTGGGAGAGAATAACATCCAAAAAAATCCCGAAAGCCCACAAGGACGATGTCTATAACGTAAGGTCTCATTTGAAACCCATTTGAAAACGATACTAACTGAATTATAGCATATTAGAAATGAGCTCACACCCAAGTACGGGCTTCTCACTAAACACCGAGAAAGATTCCCGGTAACCAAACTCGACCTTGACATTCTTCTTAGACATTTATATGAAAAGGACGATCATGATTATATCCATGAACGTTCTAGATTTCAAGACGCATTTGGCCTTTCATTATTTGCCTCATCAGGCGCTAGGGCAGGCGCTATTGTTGAGTCCAGTTCATACAGAAACTCAAACGAAGCTCTTTACTATAAGGTTTGTGGATGTGTCCTATCTCAAGATTAATGATATACTGACCACGACAAGCATCTCTCATTGAACTTGAGATCGGATGCTTCGCAGCAGAGCATCAAGTATTGGGTCACACTGGATCCCGAGTTTCTCAAAGGCTATCGCTATAATGATGAGGCAATAATGTATGGTTGCCTAGATCCTTGTGACGAGATAATAACTAAATGGTAGGCAGTCCAAAAAATTGGATTAGCGAGCAGAGAATTCTGGGAAGAAATTTTATATTTTGGCTTATGGTGTGTGGGATTGCCGACAATGCCTTCAAGGGAATTGTGACGCTGGATGAACTGCTGGAGAAAACCCCACCCAAGGGGCGTGAATCATGGACCCTGGAGTGGAAGGAACACGCGCTTGGATTGCCAGTATTTCGTAAGGTGACGGCTTCTGGGCCGGATCCATCTCGAGCGTTAACCTTTTCGTCCTTGCGAAACGACTACAGTTCTCTAGCGAAAAGAGCCAATTTTCGAGATTCTCTGAGAGTCCATGGGATACGAGGCGCTGTTGCAAATGCAGTTGATCGTAAGTTGTCCAACAACTCGCACGCATGCAGAGGATGCTAACTGGCCCACAGCAAAGGCCTCAAAAGCGGCGCGCACGCAGGCCTTGGATCATCAAAATCCAGACACCTTCAAGAAGTATCAATCTAAAGTCAAACAAATTGACCTTGGTGCCTGCTTTTGGAATGAGGAACCTGATCATGAGTCCCATGCGATAGAAGAGAGCATGATTCATCATCGGGATCCTAATGTCCCCCAGAAGCTTGATGCTGCGACAGTGGCAGATGTTGAGAATGATCCTTTAATGATCGGCATATATCAGCAAGTCGATATATTGAACCACAAAATTGCCGGGGACCCGGATAGACATGAGGACTTGGTGGCTGAGCGAGCTAAGTTGTATAACAAAGCTGCCAAATTACGTCGCGCGAAGAAGAGAGAGTTCATTGAAAATTGGTGGAAGACATCCTATGATGAATATATATTGGGGAACGAATTCACTGAACGAGATCCAACTGACCTATTCGACATCTGCCGCAAATATATGCCAGAGAGAGACCGACTACGGGCAAACCTCTTTCAGGAAGTACCGATTCACAGCGAACTTGGAAGGCAATGCCTACATGATATGCTAAATCTCATCAAATCGGAAGAGAGGGTGGCCTACTACCCAGGTGAATCACCTGTTGACGGGAAATGCCCGCTATGCTTTAAAGAAATGGCTAGGTTCGTTATACATTTTCCAAACATTGTCCTCGAGCTAATTGTGACAGCATCAATATCCAATATCGATCAAAACATATCCTGCAGTGTAGAAGAAAATCACTGAACGCCGCGCCATATCAACAAAGATATAAGAATGGCAAAAGAGCTCACCGACGGGTCCATAATACTTTCCTCGAGTGGTGCTATTTATGCGCTAAGTGGTTCCATACCGTTGAAGAATGGAAAGCCCACTGTGAATCCCATCTCACTTGTCTACAGCCACGCTGTGGACTTCTCACCTTTCGTTTGACCTTGGTGGCTCCTGGATTTTGTCCCTTCTGTTTGAGTGATAATGCCATGAATCCCGACGAACGGTTCCAACAGTGGCGAACAAAGGCCACTTTGTTAACCCATATAAATAGTCATCTGGACAAGATGGATCCAGCAAATCCCGTTCAATGTCCACATCCCTGTTGTGAGGACAGATGGTATGACGATCATGTGAAACTCCGACGCCACTTTTTTAATGCCCACTCCATTGAGGAACCACGCCGAAATTGTATCTCAACCAAACGGAAGTGGCTTTGTGACGACGAGGAGAAAGAAGACCCGGAATGTCCTAAAGTGAGAAGACTGGAATAGTTTGGAGCACACGCTGTATTATTACTACATTTCTCTCTTCTCCTCTTTCTTGGTCGTTCTCCTTCTCTCTGCCACGGGAACGTCAAAGGATGAATGTACTCATTAGTCGCCTAGTTCGGAAGCTCAGATCTATAACTGTATTCGTCTTGTTCCTAGCTTCAAAATCCCCACAGTCTAGGAGCTTGCCGCCCAGAAGCTTGCCAACGTAGGTCTCATTGATTTTCTGGCCATCCTTCCTGATCTGAGACATGAATAGCTTGAAAAATTCTGTGGTTGTTTCTTTCCAGCTGTTATAAATTCGTCGGCGGCGACGGTCAAACCATACGTAGTGCCAACTAACGCCACGCCGAGGAAGTCGCATATTTCTTGGTTCTCCTCATCGGATGAAATGTAGAGCTGCCCTGGAAACAGGTTACGCTGCACTCTCACCGCCGTCGAAAGATCGATATTCCTCGAACTTGTAGGGATGCTGTATAGATTAAGCTTGTCAATGGGCGAGAAGCCCTGAATCTGACGTGGCGCGTATAAGTACATTGAGATAGCTCTAGAGTCCAAAGTCTGAAGTAAAGTGCGTTCGCCTCATAAGGACTTATAATAATCGTGTGCTCAGCAGATCTTCTCTACCACAGCCCTTGTCTGTTCAGAGTCGGGTGCGATCTTCAGCCGGCTCTCAGCAAGCTCTAAATTTGTGTATTCTGGAATCTAGACTCTAGACCCTACGTCACGAATAGCTTAAATGAGAGGCTCCAGATCCATAGCCATGTCGAGTACGGCCTCTGCTTCTGAGGTAGAGGACTTGTTGCGCGACGGTTCAAAGGCGACCAATTCTCGGGCCTTAGAAGAACTTAATAACGAGAATATTGGTATGATTCTGCTCTGGGAGGTCGAGTTGCTTGATGCCCAGAGGAATAGTGATACATGAATCATTCGTTCTACTACAGCCCACAGTTGGAAATACCTTGATCTCGCCGAGATCCCAGCCTGAGGCGGACAGCTTAGTTCGGAACTTTTGGGAAAATATTGTGGGCGAGGAATAGTAACATACAGATAATCTCGGTGGTTAAAGTAGTCACTGATTCTCTCCTTTGCAATCTTCTCGGCATCGACTGGAATCCAGATATTTTCATCTGATTGACTCGTAGCTCTTCGATCTTCGGCAGATGCTTTCAAGAGTAGGTCTTGAAGACTTGTTCCGCCATCTCGAAAGTCCTTAATGAGGCCTGGAATCTGTCCAGCTATAAGGGTTTTCAAAGTCGGCTCTAACAATTGAAACAGACGAGCGGTCCCTGGACGAGTGTAGGAGACATAAGTGACAAGGGCATCCGTTTGCGCGTAGGTGAACGTGTGAGTGTACCTAAGTGCCAGAATTAGTGTGCCGAAATCATGCCGGATTGATATTCATACATCTCTCTCAGCCATTCACCTCTAAACAAAACTCCAGCTCCCAGGCTCGCCACAACTCTCCAACACCATTGACCTTTTCGGTTGTATTTGTTATTGATACTACCGCGAATGGTCTGGCCATCCGGGCGTAAATTTGGGTCCCCCAGAGCTGCCTCTTCGATGTAGTTAAGGATACCTGTCTTTTGCGTTTTGCCTTTTTGAATGCTGAGAAGTTCGTAGTTAATATGGAACAGCATGGACGCAACAATATCCCCAACAGGATCAAGAGTCTTGGAACGAAGTAGACTGATGTACTCCGCAGTCGATTTGATACCTAGCCATTCATTGGGAAGTCCTAGTGCATGTCGGCCCTGCAGAACATTGTTTTGCCATTGATCTGAAAGACGTCTTAATACCTCCCCAGGATCAGGGGGAAGAAGGCAAGCTGCTGCCTTCAGGACCTGGTTAATACGTTCGTCCGAGAGCTGTATGCCTCCGAATCTGTAACGCGTTGGTGGATTTCCGTTCATCGCCACTCTAGGCTTTCGTCGCCTTTGGGAGGCACAAGTCGACTTCACTTTGAGTTTTATTTGTCTGTGACCGGGGCAGCGCGGAGCATCAGAGTTTATCTGTTTATCCGTCAGTCCAGCAGAGTTGAGGTAGTCGGCGACGGTGGTTCGGTAGGTAGAAGTTGCATCAATTCCGGCAGTGATTGGCACGGAGCCCATCTCTGTCACGCTCCCAGAACGTACTAGGTCGTATGGGAGGCTTGGTGTGTTTTGATGGGGGTTCTCCGTCTCAAATTTGCTATACAGGGCCCAATCGCCGAGATTCGTTGGGACATGGCGTTCATTCACTCTGCCAGAGTTCTCGAGGTATTCTAAACAACCCGGCTGATTAGATTCTATGCCTCGAGTACGATGGTTAACCAGGTGGCGGAGTTGGTCAGCCGTCTCACCAATCTCTTGATCAAGCGATATGCTGTAATCCCGCAAATACCCTGCCCGACAGGCCCTATGTAGAGCATCTCTAATCTGCGCTTGACCTAGCGACCGTAACGTCTTCAGATCTACCCAGGTGCAATATGCAAGCTATAGAAATGAGCATCCACTGGAAAAAAAAGCCTTCGAATTAATCACAAACCTCGCCCAACTCTTCTTCGTCGAGAGCTGAGTAATTGGCTCGCAAGTGATTCGGATCCTACCAAGCCAGATGAATCAGCAAAAAGGAGAAAAGAGGAATAAACGGGGAAACGAAGAAAAACTTTGTTGCCGGGTATTTGGGTGTTATTTAAACTACCTTTAATTTGAGTAAAAGGCTGAATGCTCGTGAGGCTGGTGATTTGGAGAGGGACCGTTTGGATACAAGATCATCATCTCTCCATAGGAGGTACGATCGAATACTCCCCACCCCAAGAAGTCTTTCCAACACATCAGCGACCTGGAAAGTCCCCATACTACCTAATGTTCTGAAGGTCGTTCCGAGCCGGTTGGCAAGCTGAGAAAAAGTTAGCGTCGACTCAAGGGGGTCGTATGAACGTTCCTACGTCAGCGAGCTGGTCCTCCTGGAGAACCGAACATTTATTCTGGCCATTGGGCGATAAATAATCTTGCTGTCCAGATCCAGTGAGCTTATGAAATGCAGAGAAGACCTCACCTACATGAATGCGGACTGTTAGCATTCTCTTTATTTGAGGCAAGCGCTAAACAGGACCGAGGTACATAAAAGGACAGCGAAACCTGTATGAAACTAAGTGGTTGCTGGTTGAGAACAAACATCGGGCAAAGAGAACATGAGAACAGCCGCTTTTAAGAGGGAAACTGACTACTCAACCGACAGCGGTGAGAAGAACGAAGGTGCTTAGGAGCAATGTTGAAAATATTGCGGTTGGCCCTTTGTCGGAAGATGGTGGATTTTCGCTGCGATCTCAGCAGTACATGCCACAAGCCAGGCGGCCCAAACTTGAAAAATACGTTGCAAACTTACGATAACTTTCTCTTTCGCTCGTCACCAAGGTTCCGAATCTTCCACAATGGGTCTGGTGGGGTGTGGTGGAATAATACATATGTGGAACCCATCTACTCTTGTCTAGAACCCGCTTTATATGACCGACCGAAGTCTGAAAAATAAATTAAATCATGTAAGTTACGGATCGGAGCTAGCTTTTTCTTTTCTTTTCTTTTCTTTTTTTTTTTGGAAAAAATAAAAAAAAATTCATTCACGGCAGGTACGGGCGGTTCACTTGCTGAGCTTGATCCCAGAGTTGAACCTCGGTCTTGGCAGGCATGGATTCCCCACCGCATACACCCTCTGCTCCTTGTAACAATTACACTTATGGACTTTGGTTGTGGCCCTGCCTGTGCCTGGCTTCCTTCGGTGCCTCCCTGGAAAGAGTGGCCGTGAGGGGTTCCCATTGGGTGTGCGCGCCGACTTGCTCGCCCAAGGCTTCGTTTCATTGAGAGCTGTGGCATGACATACATTCAGCGGCCAGAACTATCAAGCTCAAGGAAGTAACCTCAGTGGCAGGACGAGGGCTTCCAGTGTTCCGACAACCGTTCGAATAGCTTTCTGTCATTCTTATACAGAATGGGACTCCTTTACCCTACTTCCTGCATTTTTTTATCTCCTTAGACAGAGGCAAGCGAGTGAGACTACTTCGACGCTGTTAGTGCCAACGGAACAAGTTATGAAGGCTAAAAGAAAAAGGCACACCAAGGGCCCCGTTTACACAAAAACCTGATACCAGATCTATTAGGAGTTAAGGTATGGAGAATTTGAGCCAAGTGGGAAATCCCGTCCAAAAAGACTCGTTGCGATGGGCAATGACGAACGATGGCCACTCTGTTCAGAGGCAGCTACCGGTCAACCGTGGGGCTCCAACCCAGGAATGCGGGTTGATTCGAAGGCATATACTGTCCATTGAGCACCTGATCAATTGGTGGTATGACTTGAGGACCAGTGTCAGGATTGATCGGGGGCGGCAATCTATTAGCAGCAGTTAAAACCCCTCTAGCACCCGGCGCACCTTGTCCGGATACGAAACTCGCAGAATTGAGATTATCGCCGCTTCCGGTTGATATCATCCAAGGAGAGCCTTCGTTGGGAGCGCTCACTCCGTGTTGCTGGCCAGGGAGTCCATGATGATCGGCAACAGTGCTCTCTTCCACAACGTGATTGAGGGAATCAGTCGGGCTGTTATAGTGGGGATGGTTTTCTTGTAGATACTGGTTTCCCTGTGAGCGTAGAGTAGATGACCCCTTTGGTCTTATGGGCTTCTGCGAATTGTAACCCTCGCACAGTAGCTTAGCCTTAGCGCAAGTGTTACCTGGACAGGGGAATTAGCACGATGATCACATCAATAATGCGACGGTGGGAAGTCGCAGCATCCCAGGAAAGAAATTTTGAAGGAAAAACCGGGACATACAGGCGGGAGACTGTCCGTCACATGTACTTCTTCTGCGACGACAGGTAATACAAATGGTACCCGATCTTGTTCCCTTAACTGGAGCTCTAGGCTTCCGGAAATGCCTCACCGGCGTAGTGGTTTGCGCCGAAGAGGTAGATGCCGGCGATGGTCCCTGTTCATGGAGAACGGGTAATAAAAGCGTCTGACCTGGATCATCGCGGGCGTTCGGCTGGATTCTTCTACTCTTCGGTCGAGCAGTGGTTACTTCACTCCAATTTTGAGTCAAATCCGCTGTATTTTCACCGAGAGGCAAACCATGAATATTATCGGTAGCCGAATAGTCACCTTGGGGGCTTTTTGTTGAGGATCGGGCACCCAGACTCTCGGCAGCTATTGCAGATGCACTTATGACATCCGAGTTGAGCTGATGGTGAGAATCTGCTGGCTGAGTACCTGCAACATTATCCGCCTCGTACACGCCCGAGACGCCTTCATTAGATTCATTCCTCTCTCGAGCATCGGTAGGGCATAGTTGGATCGGCTGGTGGCCTCTTTCTAATGATGTGCCGTCTGCTGTGCTCCGTTCAGTTATAGGCTGGAGGAGAGCGGTACCCGTTGGGTCGGAATCTTCCATGTCGGCTCTCGAAGTGCTGGAACCCGCGCACTCATTCCACAAAGGCCCTTCCGTTGTGACCTGAGTTATTGCTTCAGTGTGCGTGGTTTGGTGGGACGACTCCGGAGATTGCCTCTCACTGGGTTCCCCGCTTGCTGTTTCCGGGCTGCGGAGGCTTCTGAGGGGAGTCAAAAAAGGAACGGAAGGGCTGCCATCTGAATACGACGCGGGTGAGAATGGACTGGTGCGGTTGGGTATTGCAACATGACCGGATTCAATGGCGGTTGATGGCGAGGAATCACCCGCAGGAAATTTCCGCTTCAATCCTGCACGACCTTTTCCAGGGTCCTTCCGTGCCCGATACTGTGCGCTCACGATCGCAGCAAAGGTTCGAAATCTACCGAAGTCGTTCTTGAATTCAGCCTCAACTTGTTTCTTCGTTAGATGCTTGTGATCTTGGAACCACTGGGGTAAACAATCTAGTTCTTGCTGCTCCCATGAAGGCATAGTAGATCGCGCTACCAGAAAATGTCAGGCTAGGTACATAATTAAACTGTTCATTAATCGTAACTCACACTTGCGTTTTCTGACTCCCTTTGCTGTTGCTGGCTCCGGAGGCCTAGAAGTCTGCAGATCATCTGCTTTTTTTGACTTATCGTAGATCTCCCCGGTGTTTTGAGAGAGTTGCCGAAGAGTCCCGAGCCTTTGGCTTATTCTTGCCCGGCAATCGTTGTTCACGTTGATGACTACATCCAAGTTAATGGTAAAAGAAAAGGGGGATATAAAGATAGCAAGAAAAACTGATGATTTGAAGAAAGACTCACTCTGTAGGGCAAGTTCGTTCAAGTTTAATAATAATCCCTCGACTAACCGCATCGTCTCTTCTTCAGACTGCACATCGCTCGGATAAGATCGTGGATTAATAAGTTTTTGAGGAAGGCCTGACTTGATAAAGTTATGGTCCGATTCTGACACTCGAATCAAGCCCTTGCGTCCATCGAGTTCTAAATAGTAATAGCCATCTTCTCGACGCTCCGGCATATATGTTTGTGCAAGGACAATATCGAGCCAGCGAATATTATTGTCAACCTCGCCTTTATCGTCTTTCACAAGCTGGAGGCTTCCAAATAAAGGATCAATCTTCCCCGCCATAGTGTCACTGGCGAGAGGAATATTAAAGTGCCGCGCAAGGCTATTGTCGCCCTCAAGAACAGCTGCAAGTGACTGTGACAGCTTAAGTGTTGATCGTAACCTTTGCTGCGTAGGCGAAAAGTGAACTTGGAGCTTTTTACTACAATCCGTCAAGGTCGAATCGCACCCGGCCTCTGAGGCGCTTTGCTTTTGGGTACTGGAATCCATCTAGAATTCAATTTCAGTGAAACGTGAGGAGTAGGCTGGCTGGAGGCTGAGGACAAGTCGCAAGGTGAGATTTTTATCACGCCCTCCAGAACGCCAGCACGACTGGGGTGTTGGAAAAATTGACTAACAGACCCGCGCCAATGAAAAATCCCACATGATGGCTCTGACTGAGTCGCCAAACCTAGAGCCACCTGATTTCCTAGCCTGTTTTCGCTGGTTCCGGAATGGAAGCCTTGAATAAGGATTAGATTAGCGGTATCGTCTCAGGTTGACAGTACCTTCTCATCATGTCTCCACTAGGTATTTTATTTTCTCGAACTCCACCTCAAATCCAAGCGACCGCTATTGAAGAAGTACTCCGAGTATGCTCTACAAAATGGAGCTCGAGGAAGAACAGGATTGATCTTCCCAGTGAGCAAGATCATCTTGGCGGCAAAATTAAATCCCATTCATTCCGACAGGCAGTATTCTGCTGTAACATATCGCCATCTGCACTCATGAAGGCTCATATTAAAACCGAGCTAATTGTTGAATTCTGTGGTGGTGGTGGTGGTGTATTCATACCCTGACCCCTCGCCGAAGCGATATGCAGGAGATCACTATCTAATCCTTGTCTATGTCTATATCTATGTGCAGTAAACCATTACTTCCCGACGAATTTAGAGCCTCGTCACGGCCTGTGGTGGCCAAGATGCCTGGTGTTCTGTTCA